>BOSO01009983.1:0-19883 GCA_018403395.1 Gorsachius goisagi | reverse complement strand
ACTGCTTTGCACTTTTGCACATTTCTGTTGTTTTTTCTTTTTTCACCGTGAAACCACTTTCAACCACACTTGGTCAAGTCACTGATAAAGAATGAATAACATGGAGAAAAACTGCTCTTCTGTGGCATCTCTTGTGCAGCTGCTAAATTCAGAAAGCTCCAGACCAACATTTCTTTTCCATGTGCATGTATACATATGATATATGCATGGTTGTCTACCTGTGGAAAATCCGATTTGCTTTCTAACTAGCAGTATCACTGATATCCATGTATTTTAGCAGATTTCAGTGCACCTCTCTAGTTTAAATACAGAAGTGACTTGTTAAATAACAATCTGATTTTTTAGGAGGTATTGTCTGAGGATAAAGAATTTTCAAGGTAATGCAAAGACAAATTAGATCATCAGCTACTCATATACTGGTAGCTAACTATCAAATGCTGAAATTCTAATTAAATTCTTTGCGGCTACAGTATACTTATCAGCCAGCCTAATATGATTTGCTTCAATGTTTTCTTGAATAATTTAAATCAGCCTTTGTAGACGTGTTATGCACATTTCTGGAACGGTAATATTTGCTGTGTCTTAATAAAATAATTCAACAAAATATCAGTGATATTCCTGCAAAAGATTTGGTTTCTATAGGAAAGTAGAGATATTAAGCAAATTACACACCTGCTAGCGTATTTATCTTGAAACACAGCTACAAGCAGAAAATCAAGCCTGCAGTACTGTTAGGATCCAATTTTGTTGGATGAAAGGAAGGCCCCCTTGCTTTCTAGCTGACCTCAAATGAGTCTGGGAGGCTAGGGGCGGCTGGACCAAACTCTCCTTTCAGGTTTGATCCCTTCCAGCGAGATTAAGACACAAACGAGGTCAGATGTCATAAATTCACTTGTTTATTAACTCTTTGGGGGAAAGAGAGAAAGCAGCAATAGGAAAGGAAGGAAGGAAGGACAGATAGGAAACTAAGCAAGAGGTCCAGATGGAAGAGCACAGACAGTCACCACCATGGATCTGCAGCATCCCAAGGGTCCGTGCTTCTGGGGTCTTCGGTGGTCTCCCGAGGGGTCATTGCTTGCCAGAGTCTTCAGTGGTCACTTGAGGAATCGGTGGTCCCCCCTCAGCGGGGTCTGAGACGGCAGCCTTTTATAGGCTGCGTGCCTAACACATACGCTTCCGCATACATTTCGGCACTTTCTTTGTTCAAACTGTGTGCCTTGGTGGGCAGGCGGCCCCGCCTGGGTGTCATGGTCCACCGCTTCAGCAAGCCTGCAAGCCACTTTGTCTGATCTTCTCAGATAGGCACGCAAAGGAGCAAGCTTTGAGAGAGTTGGCTATTCAGTTTCTCGTACAACTCCTGTTAGAAGTTGCATAAATGTAGTTTATCCAAACTTTCCTTTCCTGGGCACCTTTTGGGGTTCTTTAAAACTATTCAACAGACTAGAAAGGACCACAAGCAGTGCTTTAGATCCAGATACTCATACGGACAGATTTTCCCTACAGATCTAGTTGTCCCAGAGGACCCTAAATATAAGAGAGATTGTCAGGCACCAGAGCAGAACAAAAATGGCAAGAAAAAAGAGCTTGTAGTGTGAACTGCAATTAAATAAATTTGCAGTAGAGAGAGAATGGATTTCACATGGCAGTATAAAAAGTCCCCTGTAGTTCCTGGAGAGGACAAAAAAATAACTGTGATGAGTATCATTAAATGTTGTGGCTCTATAATCAATTGCCCTGGATGTCCAAGAGGCTTTCCTGCAAGCAACTATTTCTTCAAATGTTTGGTGCGGACTATACCTCCATTTTCTGAACAAGGTTTTCTCTGGCAGAATGAATTGAATAAAAATGTTTTGACTGGGAGATTGCTGCACTATAATTCCTTCATCTAACAGGAAAAGTTAAAAGCTCTTAATTTTAAATAATCACACCTGAAAAGAGCAGTTTAGATCTTTGGCTGGAATAAATTGATGTAGCCACAGGAAATCAATGAGGCTAAGCCTACTTATATAAGAAAATGATCTGTCTCTAGACCTAAACATCCGAGAAGTTCAGATTATGTGTGCAGATTCAGAAAACTCCTATTCAGATGCAAATTTTCTGTGGGAAGAGGGAGAAGGGTAGGAGCAAGGCACTTCACTCTCACCTCCACTCCCACCCCTGCGTGTTAGCACACCAAGGCATGCGGGTCCCCATCCGAATCACAGCTCTCGAGTTAAGTTGGCAAATAGGGAAACACAGCGACTTCTGTCTCTCTTCTTGGCTCCTGAAGTCTTGGGGCACCCAGTCCTTTAGCAAGCACACCCCAGTGTTTGTAGCATTCCTGAACTATGAAAAGGATTCTCATTTTCTGTGTGTGTGGTAGTGGGATCCTCCAAACTATTGAAAACCTGTAAGTCTTGTGCAAGGGAAGGCAGGAGGACTTCATCCCTTGCCTGTCCTGCGTGACCACCCTACGCTTGAAGGGATGCAAAGGGCTGGCCACCAGGCAGGTGGCCAGGCACTGGAAAACTGCAAAATGGCAAGTTCACAACATGGCAACAGGGAACAGAGAGTAAAGCTGAGGATGGCTTGGAGCTGGGAGTAGGGAGGGCAGGTTAGGACACAGAGAGGGGATGTGGAAGTGTGGAAAGCATTGGTCTATAAGTTTGTTAAGAGTTGGGCATTTTTATAGTGAAGAAAGGCTGGTCTTACAGTGGTGAAGAGGGTTTAGGACCTAAGTGTTTAGGACACCAGGTTTCATTAATTCTCCTCCTCATGAAGGGAGGAACTTGTTTTGTAAGTTTCTGAGATTTCTAATATCTCTTTTCTGGTGGTGGAGTGGCAGGAAGCAAGTATTTCCTGAAGTTGTTTTCATGATCCTTCTTTGAGTAAAACAAGTAATTCCTTCAAGTTTATCCTCTGCCAGATTAATTTGGCTAGTCTAGTCTGGTGGCCCTCTACCAGGAGCAGATGCAAAACTGTACAGGGTAGAATGAAATGCTAATCATTACATAAAGAGGAGAAGAACTGCATTTGGAGTGACCTGAATGAATCCTGATTTCTTTTATTGCCGTGCAACATGAAGAATACCACGTGTGAGGATTATGCAAAGAGTGATTCCTTTAAGAAAATAAAATTGATCCGTTTGATAATGTCTTCTTGTTTCATGGTATTTAGTTTTTTATCACAGTCAGTAGCTTGGAGTGTTTCTCTTCATACTGAGGCTGAATCTCAAATAAAGGGATTAGAAGTCCTCAGTTATGCGAAGGCTTTGCATTGACAGGAGAAGCATAAAGGATGAAACAAACTGTGCAGCTGAATCACCAGGCAGTGCGAAAGCAGTCTGCTCCCGTTGGCACGCGGGTGCTTACCAACTCGCACCAAGGAGCGTGCTTTGCACAACGCCAAAAGCTGCTGCACACCATAGACACAGCTCCATGCCGTTGCTTTGGCGTTAGGTAAATATACATATACTTGAAAGATGCACAAAAATACAGGACAAGCCCAGCATTCCTAATCTTTCAGTATCATCTGCAGAGTCAATAATGTATTAGGGTTGATTTAGAAATAATAATTTTGCTTAGGAATGCTGTAAGCAGCAATCACAGTGAAAGATAATTTTACACAGATTTGGGTGTGGAAGATAAAGTTAAGTGACTCCCTGTTTAATAAGGGATGAAAACATTCAGCAGTTTTCTCCTCAGCATAAGCGTTGGTATGCTTTCCTCCACCCAGAGGCTAATTTTTGCAAAACTTGGAGAAACTTCTACCTTTTGTCCTCTACAGTAAATATTGACCAGCAAATTAAAAAGCTATTGACAGGTCCCAGAGGCAGAGGGATGCAAAGACTCATTCACCAGTGCAATGTCACTGAAGCTTCATTTCCTTATGGCTTTGACAAAATTGGATTCCGAAGCTAAGGCCCTGCATGGTGCTTGCCACCATGCAGAAACCGTGCTCAACACCATACGGTGTGGTAGTCACTTTATTAACGTGCTGGCAGGAGCAGCGAGATCTCAGAACAATGTGCCCAAGGTCAATAAGAACAGAACCATGTCCGATTAATACTGAAAAGTCAGCAGCCTCCTCTGCAGAAACTCTATTTCAGGCACCCGGACCAAAATCTTGAGCACTGGCATTTGCCTAATGGCTTGTGCAAAGAACACCCCTTCTGCTCAGCTAGCAGGAGCCTCCAGAACAGTAAGGATGGGGCAAAAGACCCTGTTGTATCTGCTTCTCTCTGTCCCTACTAACACAAGTGTCAGGCAGGTCCTTGGAGGAACAATCATCTCCTCTGGGCTCACCAGCTGGGAAAAGGGGGAGAAGACTATCTCCAGAAATGCATTAAGAGTGGTTGATCTTCCCAGCTTAGCTTTGGGTGATGTATGAGCATCTTTGCTGTTGCTGTGTTCAAACTGCATGCCTTGGTGTTTTCTTGTTTTGAATTTCAGGCCACTTCAAAGTCTCCAGTTGTTGTTAGTGACCCGAGGACATCGTTCTGCAGCTAGTAAAATAACTTACAGAGAGACAACTCCCTTCTATGAAGCAGTAGAAAACTGTAGTTCAAAGTTTACTTCCTTTTTGACCATTCCAGTCTCAGAGGAGACTTGTCACATAAAGCACCTCCCCTCACCCTATGCTCTCTCGAGTGTGATCTATGTACACATAGCTAATCTGTAAAGCAAACACAGTGGGAGGAAGCCAATGACTATTAGAAGCAGCAACCTCCTAATAAGGTGGCATCAAATTGCAGTTCAACTTCTTTTTTTGGTAACAAATTGTTGAGGGAGTGAGGGAAAAAATAACCTCTCAACTCTTCAGGAAAGGAAGGATGCAAAATTACACTGAGGTGAGCACTGCAATTCCAGTTCAGTCTGCTCTACAAATGGAAATACTGGCTTTGTGTTTGTAATTTTGCATTGTGCTGGTCCAAAGAAGCATACCAGTTACAGTCCGGCGGGGTGCTACGCTGCATGCGGTTTGTGCGTGCTATGTGTCACAGCACCATGACATTTTGACCAACAGTGGGAGAGAGACTGGTACTGTCTTGTGATTAAAATGAACTCTTAGAAGTCAGTATAGTCAGTACAAAAGTAAGCAAATGTGTATCAAAAGCAGGTATTAAAAAAATATGAAAACTATTAAACTGCAAAAAGCTAAACTTAAATTTAGGGGTAAGAGTGAAAATAATAACAGCTATACTATAAATTAATTTTATCTCCTAAAAAGTGCTAATGCAAAATGTTCTTCGTATTAAAACCAAAATTTTACCTCCTATTTTGTGGCAAAGTCAGAAGCACCAGTTCAAAGTATAGGATTCTTTAAAAGTTGAGGCTACCACATATATGTCAAGTACGTTTATATTGCTGTGAAACAGATAAATAGTTCATAGTTACACTTTTCAACACTGCAAGTGAAAAACCTGAAGAAAATTTTAGAAAGCCAAGCACTTGTGTAAACTTTACCTGATCCAAATCCCAAATCCCAGTATAAATTGTGTTCTTGTCCTCCTCACAGATATGCTGGTTTGTCATGTGAAATCCCACTTGTGTCAGTACAGTTTTCACACACAAAGATTAGTTTCATTATGGAAAAAATACCAACATTAGGGTGGTTTTCATTATTACAAAAAGTAGATATATAAAATTAGCTGGAAGCAAAATGAAAAGCAATGCTCCCCCAAGAGCTCAGGAGCACAGGTCTAATGCAGCAAGTTAGGCTGACAGCCCATCCATAGTCAGCTGGCTGGTACTTTCCCATCACAAGACTGTTTTCAGCTGCCAAAAGTAACGGTTTAAGGTAAATGTCAATTTTATTTCTCCCCCCAATGAGTGCCCCTTTGTGGGGTGGGTTAAAAAGTGGCAGAAGGCAGAATGGACAGGTGAAGCAACCTCAAGAAGGAGGGGGAGCCACCAGGACCCCTGTGCAGAAGAAGCAAACCTGGACCTCCTGGGTATGCTCAGCTCCTGCCTTAACTACCAGGCATTTGGGCAAGGGGGGGACCAACACGAGCTCCAGGGGCCAAGGCATGAACGAGGAGGGAGCTGCCTTGGTCCTCACAGACCGCAGTTCACCTTGGGAAGGCACAGAAGCAGCAGTGCAGTGGCCTAGGGCATGTTGTTATTGAATACCTTCTGAAAGCTCACCTCTTCATGGACAGGTATATCCCCAAAAGTGCAATACCTACATTATTTTTCAGCTCTAGTTCTTAGTATTAACCAACTTGTTTGTGTGCCAGCCTAGTACTAAACCTGGGGCTAAACTCACCTCTTAACAATTATGAGCTTGGCAAGGAGAGCATTGGAAGAGAGCACAGACCATTTTACCTTTATTTTCAGCAGTTTCCCTGCTGGCATTTGCTGCCATTAATCATTTTAGAGTTGCTTTCAGCTCCTATCAACTTAAACCTTCAAATAGACTTAAAACACCAGGAAAAAAAAATCCTTCAGAAAGATGCACTCATGCATTGGGAGTGTCTGAACATGACCGATGGCTCAGCAACCAAAACATTAGCATTTCTGCACCACAGGAATACTGATACACTAAACCATCCACGCAGCTCCCAATCACAAACACACACACACCCCCCCGGAATAAAAGTGCACTGGAAAATTAGGAATTGGCTGAGCAACCTTAATTTGCTCTGTATGCATCTGTTTCATTTCATTACTTTCCCTTCTGTGGCCATAGGACTTGTTCCCTTCGAACGCGAGAGGAGGGATGGCACCCAGTGGGCAGGCAGCTTTCTGGCATTACAGTTTGTCCTCATTGCCCAGAGGGTGGCCTTGTACTTGGTCTATTACACATGATTAAAATAGTGTTTGCTTTGAGAATTATTAAAGATCCTGTGACATTTTATATAGTATTCGTCTTTATAGTGTCTGACTGCCTTATGAGCATTAGGTAACTAAACCCTTACCCGTACCACTCTGAGGTGCAGTGTATTAATTTTGCAGGTAGGGAGCTGATAAAAAGGTATTGAATACAAAAATTTCCTCCCACGTTGGGGGCTCAGTTTTCAGGAGCTGTAACCCTAGAGGACACATACTGGTTGTATTTTATCCTTAAGAGTGCAAAAGGTCCTTTTAAAATTTAATTTACATTGGTATACATAGATTAGACTATCTGTTTTACAGACCAAATGCACAAGAAGGTCTGATTTGAATTGGTATGTGCTTTTTCTGACCCACTTTTCTCATCCCCAACAGAGACAAGCTTAGGCATCGGCTCAATTCCTCACAGGGGGTAATGCACTATAAAACACAAGACATTATATCCAGTACTACTTCCAGAAGCAAGATTTTTACTATCAACTTCAGCATGAGCAGGATATTTATTTATTTTATTTAAGAAAACAAAACAATAACACTTCTTTTGTTAGCTACATAGAAAGGGAATATGCTTTTAAATTGCTTTGCAACTAGGATGTTTATAAACAAAGCAAAAATTGCCAACCCTTGGAAAAGGCTGAAGCAAGAAGGATGGATTGCAAGATTTCATCTTGCCTTATGAAATAAGAACAGGTTACCAGTGTTTTAGAGTCATGCTGGGCCTTTTCAAGAGTGATTTCAGTTTCTGATTATACAGCAGAAAGGAGACTGGGAAAAGCAACCTTAACTCTGAACAGCCAAACCCAAATATTTTTATTTCCCTTGCTAGACTTAGGTACTTTAAACTTTATATTCAAATCAGCCAGAACATTAAAGGGCAGTACATTTCAAATATGAAGTCTTAGAGAGTCTCATAGTTCACAAAATTGAAATGGAAAGCTCTAAATCCAATTTCAGCACCAGAATATAGAGGACAATGTAGGACCCCAAACCATCCATTATAGTACATGCCTTGAAGTGTGTCACACGCAGAAATAGCTCCCTTTCATCCTCATTACAAATGCCTGCTAAAAGCAGCATTTCACATCTTCTGCTGGATTCCTTTGTAGCTTATTGAAGGATCATTTACTGGTCCAGTTCTTTGAGTTAAGGTACATTAAAGGTAACCCATAATTTGGGGCTCTCAGAAAGTGGTAGTTCATTTCAAAAAGTTTTAAACCTGCTTTTTGGGATGCCGTCAGCATGTCTCATGATTAGATTCTCAAAAACGGTTACCTATATTCACTAGCCATGTGAAAAAATAGAGTCATTTTCTTTTGGAACTTTTGTGCTATGGGTTTCTCTCTTCTTGCTACTAGCACTTTGCAAAGAACCATCTTGAGCCATAGCAATGTTGAACCCATGCAGTGTGACACCAACCGTCCTACACTTGACTTTTTTCCTGATGTGGAATTTTGCACAGAGAGTATTTTGGCACTGACTTTTGTTTTGCAAAACGAAAATAAATTTCAAGTCACCATGTTTTATCAAAACCATATGGCTTAACTCAAAGTTCTTCAGCTTGGCAAGATTCACTTGTGGAAGCAAACGTGATATGAATAGTTAAATGCGTTCTTGGACATGGCCCTGACTGATACTGAAAACAAACTATATTTGATTTAAAGTGATAATCACATGATTTAATTCCAGTTTATAATATAAAAATGAAGTTAGATATAAATAGCACAAAAAGGCAAAAACCTAATGGAGATTAATGCAGCCCAAGAGAGAGATGTCAAATATGTAGGTTAAACTGTAGGATTTGGTGAAATTTCCCCAATGCCTCTGTAGAGAATCTATTAAGACTAATGCTGCCTCAGGACTAGTTTTTGAGATTCCTTGTGAATGCTGGGGTACAAGATGATTTTTACAATCTTTCTTTAAATAACTGAAGAAAAATGATAGAGGAAAGAAAAAGGAGAGTCCCATTTTTTGAGGTATTAAAAATAAAAATTCAGGCAAGATACACCTCTATTGACAGTGGAATAAATCAGGATACAAAAACCTCTGGATATATTAACTCAGTCTGGCAGGAAAGAAAAAAACTGAGCTCATTACATCTTACCTGCATTTGCTAATCTCTACTGTTACCAGACTTTATGCACAGGGCAATTACATTATCTACTCGTGTGGCTCAAAGGTGGACGGAGCAGGGTTTGGCTTGGTTCTGCCTGTTGTGGTTCAAAGACAATATGCTCACACTGCATTTGAACTGGCAGTGAAATTTGTACCAGGGGCTTCTTCTGGGTGCAGAGCTCTCATGTGGAGAGAGCTGACTGCTGGGTCACCAGGCAATGGGTAGCAAGGTAAACTTGAAGGTGGCTTTCCCCCACCCAGCTTCAGCCCTGGCTCTACCAGGCGGGAGGTGACATCCAGCACATCATTTCTCAGATGCGCACTGCCAAACTCCAAGTACAGATGCACAACAAATTTGCACCAAAAAGAACTCCTCTAGAGCTCTCAATTGCTAACTAATCTGGGCACATCTGCAGGACACTATCCCCTGGTGCCCCTCCCCCCCCCCCCTGCACAACTAACAAAATCCTCAGTGTCAGTGAGAGCTATGGACTGTGGCATTTAACTTTTTTCTTATTGATTCACCCCAGTAGGTTCTTGTACTTTGGATATTAAAATTCTTTTATTTAAATTTTTTAAACCACGGCAAAAACCAGTCTTCATGGTCATCATGTAACATGCCAGTTGCAGCAGAAAACAGACTTACAGAGCCATATTTCTATTTTGAGATATAGCATTACACTGTAAAGTTGGAGTAACTCCAGTGACATCAATGGAGTAGCTCTGGTTATACATAATTTAAACCAAAATTAAAGTTAATTATCAGTAACCATACACCAGGAAATCTATCCTACTCCAAAACTCTTTGTCAAGCAACCATGCTCAGTTCCTCTGCATCAACTAACTTCTAATTCCACTGCAGTAAAGGTGACTGGGGCAACATACATTTTAAGTAACATTTGGAGAAGATTGAATTGGCAGTCAGAAATCTATTTGTCTTCACATTCTCTTCACATTTTGTTAGCCATACATACATGGTTGAAGTTATGGCTACAGGTGGTGTGAAGGTGGGACAAGATTGGAGAGGTGTTTCATAAAATGTTCTTAGGAAAACCAAAACTTTATGGTATTCCTCCCCTGACACTTAGTATAGTATAAAGAAGACACACCATGTTCATCAGTTCTGTGAAATTCAGGCTTATTTAATGATGTTTTGCCTCACTAAAAACCCAAAGTTATCTTTACCAACAAATAAACCCACCTCACTGGTAAGAATAAGATTGAAATATTAGTGAGACAGAAAATAAAATTTCTTTAGGAAAATATATTTCTTCCAGATAAAAAGCTTCAAGAGAATTCACATAAAACCAATGAATATGGTGTTTCTCTCATGACTCAGGTTTCCATTTTTCTCAGCCGTAAGTGTATTTGGTAGCAATTTACTTTTCTGTTGGAATTTCTATTTTTCTTCTTAACTACTTTGAAGTCACTTAAAATCTGTGTCGTGACACCAGACTCTGTCAGTTATATCTAACCTAGATATATTGATGTCTTAATCTGTATCATGCTAATAAACATGGGTAATGTATGGGAAAAATCAGTTATTTACATGCTGTATACTAAAGAGCTCTAATAAAAATAGATAGAAAAACATGCCTGTTGTGGCCTTGCTTTAGATGCTTAGATTATGTCTACCTCTGACTGCTTTGTCATTCATTTGGCTGTTCAAAGTGTTCGTAGTAATAACAAGAAGAAGAAAAACTGCAGTGCTTTGGCATTAAGGTTGCCTAAATCAATTTCCTGCCCTACTGCAAGTCTTGCTGGCTATGTCTACATTGCGATTACTGGCTGTACTTGAGCCAGGCTTAAAAGAGAGTGATTAGAGCTAGTTGCATCCATTTAGCTTGTGGCAGCAAGGTTGGGTTATATCCTGCTTTTCCTGGTGGAGAGTCTGTTGGCTCACTCTTGACCACAGCCAGAGCACAAGGCGACATGTAGATGATAAGGGACTACTTCACCATTTCTCTTCCTGCCACCATCTCTCCCCCCAGAAATAACAACTATCCTTTCTTTCAGGGGATGCAAGCAACTAGTATTTACCTTTGAGAATGGATGTCTCTACTTCAGGCCTGAAGAAGAACTCATGTGTCTGAACACTGGTGTAGTTTTCCAACTGTATCAGTTGGTCTAACAAAAGATATGACCTCTTCTTGTCTTGTTTGTATCCCTTGATTGTAACAGTGACAGTAACACTGCCACTACAATAAAAATTAGGCAGTGGAGTAGGTCCTAAGCATGGAAATAAGAATAACCAACAGTCATAACAGAACACTCTCCCTCTATTTTATGAAGGCCACATTTCGTCATTGTTTCAAATATAAGCATTTCAGCCAGTTTTAGATTCATACCAGTCATCTATATGCAGAACCTAGAAACACCAGCGACATAATCCTTAGCACAGCAGAGGGGAGCCATCAACTGCATCGTACGGCTTCTCGCGGCTCTCACATTGTTGGTTGGTCTCATAGCATGGATGTCTCTGCTAGCGGGCTCTTCTCCCCCTATCTTCTCACTTTTGAGGTCTTAATATAAAGAAGATCGAATCTTTGTCATCTTTGTCTATTACATGTCGTTCCATTTTGGTACCCATTTAATGTATCTAATTTTTCAGGCTTTTGCACTTTTTGTTTGAAAAAGTATAGGTATCTTAAAAAAAGCAGAAGTACATATTGTTTTAATTCATTTCACCATAGGAAACAAACTGTGTTCTACCTTTTAGTGATAGCCTTTTCTTAGACAACCTGTACAACATCTATTGTTATGGTCACTTCATCTCAGGTCTGGGCTCATTAGAGCCTCTACAGCCTTTGTCTTAAATTGGTTATAGGATTATAGCATTTGTTGGTATATGTTTGGAGTTGCTCTAAGGAGCTTCTGGGTATGTTCATTATGTCCCACCCTCAGAAGACTTTGACAATCTTTAATAAATCCTTAAACAATCTTTAATTAACAACTAAGATTTATTTTCTTTACAAGCTACTCTCCCTTTTCTACATGTTCCCTCACACAATCCTAGCTGCTTTGGGGTTTTTTATGATACACTTTCAACACAGGCAATGCCTTCACAAGGGCAAAACATCAAAGAATAAATCACTAAGTGTTTTATTTCATATTCCTGCTCCAAACTCCTTCAAAACCTGCATTGAGTTTACTGCATAAATGGTCAAGTTTTTGATCATATCTATTTTCCACAGCATTCTAGAACATCACATTTTAAATATATCCCTTAAAACAACACAGGAAGGGTATACATCAGCAGCAGTATCATGATTGCTAATCTCCAGGAACCTTTATTATCCTTCTCTGTCTAACAGCCACCTTCAGGACCCCCTACTACTATTTGATGTGAAACTTTGTTGGAATAGTTTCCATGTTCTTGTCTGTGACATTCATCTCTCTTTGGCAGTATGGGATCTTGGAGCTGGAGTTCTGAAGAACAGAAATTTTTCTTTGAATTTGAGAAATAGGAGTGAAGTATTTGTTTTATTAATTTGATTCATCCTTCACTTATCTCTAACTTCCTATTGCTTCAGATGAATCAGCACATTTTTAATTCATTTTCTTAATTGATTGTCACTCAGACACTGCAGTTCTGTCCAATATATTAGCATTTGAAATTCTTCAGCTCAGAAACTGGAAAATCATATATGCAACTGGGGATGGGGCAGTGGTCAGATAACAGGTTAAAATCCTGAAGGCTGTTTCTCGGGAAAGACTTTCTAAAGGGCCTCTTGAAAGCTTTGCAAATAAAATGAACCGAGACATAGCTCAGTTGTCTCCAGAAAGAGTAGATTCTTGTCAAGGAGAGGAATTGAGATCACTGGTTGCCAACACCGAGAAGATCTCCAGAGAAGGCAGCAAATCTGGGTGCAGGTCTTTGGAGGGCATTTTCACTGTTTTCTTTTATTATGATTGGCTCCATAAGAATGTTTTTCAGAGACTTAAAAACTGAAATAATAATCTTCCAGCAACATGATGAAAAACCTTATGAAAGTAAATAATGCATCCAATCTGAAGTAGAGTCAGAAATCTCTATGTTGGCTATAGAGAAGTCTTAACATCAGAGGAGCCAGGATGAGTTCTGGAGACTGAAACAAATGGTGTCCTCAGTTTGAAGGGCTTATAGAAAGTGAGAAAACAGGGGACGGGAGGATGAGTTCACAGGTTCCTGCAGGAGGGGAGAGGAGGAGTTGGCCCATGCAGGTGTTTTGTTGTTCACAGCCTGTTCACATTACAATTCAGGTGCAACCACAGCCCAACAAAGCACTCTTGCGCTCTCCTTAATCCAGCCAACTTGGGCAGCAACAGTAGAAGGGACATCACAAGCACAGAGATCAGCCCAGACTGCCTGCCCAAGGAGCTACCCAGAGACCCCAGCAGGTTTCTGCAGTCAGGGAAGTGGGGGAACAGGAATCTAAAATCAGGAATTCTTTGCAGTTTGTGACGCTAGCCCTGTGTTTCCCTTCAGGAATGGGAATGATGGAATGCAAACTTTAATACAGCTAAGGACATACAGAAAGCATCAAGCATTAATGGTGAAGGTTAAAAACCACAAAGAAACACGCAGGGTATGATGGGGGGCAAGAGAGTTGCTTTTAAATTGAACAGGTAGGGTCTCAGAAAGATGAACCAAGAATTAAATTCACAGCTCTACTGAACAGGGTATTCGATTCGGTAAAGATCTTGTTTATGTGGCCATAATAACTACACTGAGAAAATACCTCCCTGCTCCCCAGACAGTAAGTGCCTTTCTCTCCCTTTCTGTCCCTTAGAGGCTGACGGTTGCATCATTCCTTACCTCACTAACACATCTATTTGCTCCACAAGAACTGACCACCATTGCTTGCAAACTGCTGCATTCATTCAAGAACGCAATTTAAAATCTTAGCAAATCCCCTCAAAACTCATTAGATTTTGAGTTTTCCTGGGGAAAGCACGGTCCTGGGCCTAAAAGGGTACCCGCTTCTTCAAGGCATGTCACTGGATAAAAGATTCTTTCTCCCTATAAACTTTACTTCATTTATGTCCTTAGGCTGTCACTGCTACTGAATTCCCAATAACACACAGTGAAAGAACTCAATATGAAGACAAAATAGTTTATTTTGATCATCAGAAAGGACCTTACATTTAAAAATTAAAAAATCAGTTGCTCCTCCATGAATTGTTACTGGCCTGTGCTCCTCTGCTATCTTGTCCAAGCACTGTCAGTGTAATCCAGAGTGTGTATCCATCTCCTCTGACCACAGCCAGGACTGGTTAACATAGGAAACAGAGATTTTAAAAAAGTAGAGACTTTGTGTGTGTATTTATTCAGGAAAACGGGAAAGTTTAGCCTTGCAGAGATACAAACATGCCATGGCAGCACCACATCTAAATTACAAATATTGTTAAAAATGTTTTGCATCTTATAACCTCATATACATGTGTATATCCTAGAGGAAAGACTCAGGGGCACATGACAGTCATGGATATGCCTTGGGTGACCTAACATCAATGCACAGCCCCTCCTTTACAACACATGGCAGGGTCTATTACTCAGTTTTTTCCCTGTATCTTCTGCTGGTGATGTTGTTCTGCATGGCTTGCAGCAAATGACTTCTTTAATGTCATTATGACTCTATTTGGGAATTCTTGATAAGGTACTACTTCCTCTAACACTCACATGGTGTTAGGATCACACATCCTCATGCCTTGCCTTTGCAGATCCCATAACAAGCTAGCTGCTTGTGTAATACCAAGAGGCAAAGCTTATTTGAGGTCATTACAGCAGCAACAACAATGCCGGTGTGGTAGACTGTTTTAAGGCTTTGTGCTCTGGCTCATACTGGGATTTGTACTTGGCAGCGGTGTCCTAGAAAGAAGACTGAAGGGCTTGTAAGAGCTGAAAATTCAGCCTGTGAGAACCATCTAGCGCTCATCCGCTTACATGGGTACACAGGAGCGCACATCGCTTTAGCCTCTTTCTGTGCTTATAAGCTGATTTTGCTTCAGAGTGCAAAACCTGTTAATGTTGGCTTGCACACAAGTGGGCTTTGTACGTCTGAAATGTGTCTTTGGCTGAATACGATACTGCATGATGTTGGCTATGATACTGAATTACAAGACCTATGAAGACTCTCTCCAAAAGTGTGCTTGTAGTGTTGAAATGGGAACTTGGGAGTGGGGGTACAAGCTTTCAGAAGGAGCAATATGGAAACTTGGGCATCCTCCTGCACACTTTCCTGCTCTGTTTCCCCTCTGGAAAATGCTGGGAAGCTTCTCTCAAGGGTTGTCCTTGTGTGCCAGCATATACTGGCTCACTCTGAGCACTGGGTGTGTCACCTGCACAGACTTTAGCTACAAACACATCTGAAGCACACATAGTTTTAAAGTATGATAAAATTTTCCCAAAGAGAGCAGAATGTTTTTGGAAAACATTTACACTTCACATGCTTTCTGGAAGCATCTCTTAGATTTTCAAGATCCAAGAAATTAAAGTTGCAGTTCTTTATTGTGCTAGGGAAAGGTGATAAGGCTGACTAGGCAGCCTCCAAATAGTTTGGAGTTCATTCAAAAAGCTAGAAAATCCCAAGAGTATCCAGGTTATGGAAGGAATGGTAGTGAAAATACTCTTCTAAAATTGAATGCAGTGACTTCCCTGGCATCACACCCGGGGTTAATTTGATCTGTTCAATACCATGCGCTTTCTGACTTGCTGTGGAGTACCTGTGGTATATTGACTCTTTCTGACTAACTCTCTGTATTGTGAGGATTTGTACAGCACAAATTTAACTGGGTTCTTTCCACTGACCTGCCTGCATGAAGCCTGTTTTGGAAGAAACGCATACACTTTCGAGGAGACATTGTAATCCTGTACATTCTCTCACACCTTTTGCTCAAAATACAGTCTTATCTTACTGAAAGCACATAGCTCATGAGTGTGTCTGATAATAAAGGCAGTAATTCTTCAACATGAACATGGTACTATCTTCTTTTAGTGTCTCTTGCCCCTTTTTTCTGAGCCTACTTGTATATGTTTGATAATACAACACGTGTTGATGGAGAAGAAAAGCTTTAACAGAAGACAGAGAAATACAGAGATTTGAACGGCATTGTTAGGCTCCATGAAAAGAGTAGGCATGCAAAAATAGGTTTGTTTTCCAGTGTTCTAAGCTGACACTTTTCCACAGTATACAAGAAATGAAGGCTTTAGTTGGAGAACGTAGTGTCATTTAGCATTTCACAGAGCGTTTTGTTTTTGTTGTGGCTGGGAGGCAGAGGTAATCACCAACCTCCCTCTTGGAAAGTAACAGCTCAAGCCCATGCTAAGTGTATTCTTTATAGTATGGTAGAGTAAAGCTGGGGAACTGCCAAAAGCACTGTGTAAATCAAGAAGGATTAGAAACAGGTGACTGCCAAGCAGAAAGGCCCTATATGCAAACAAGCAAAAATATCTTCTGCCTTAAGAAAAAAAGAGCTTTAAAGATTCTTGAAGTGTAAATAGTATTGAGATACACTACAAATCTTTAGAAATTGAAATGTGCAGAAGAGAAGGCTGATACAGCCATAGGTTTTTCACTCAGACTGGATTTCCCAGGGTCAACCACTGCTTTATTAGCCTTGACACCAAGAGAGAAGCATGATGTGGTTGCTGCCTTCTGCCAGTCTCCTTGCTGGTCACAGCAGCCATTAAAATGCCAGAAAGAAAGGAGCTGTAGAAATAATGTACATATTGGACAGAGTCTGTATTGGTTTTAACTATCCCTGCAAGAATTGTACTTGTTTTGTTCATTTCAGAGAATGCTTTCTTCTGCTACTTATGGCTGAACATCTGTTTTGTAATCTCTGGAGGAAGTTGTGCAGAATAAATTCACTGTCATTAAATACAGAGCAGCGTTGATCTATTCTACTCCCCAGTTCAGAACGTTATTGTTATTTAAAGGCTTGAAATGTTTCTCTTCATGGCTAATTGATCATGATCTATGTGACAGCTCCTCCTCCCCAAACAGGAAATAACACTAAGGGATTCTTTGCCTTTCTTAAAGTCTGTGTCTTTATCTTAAAAGTTGGCTGCTCTCATCTAGGCAGTGGTTTTGATGGAGTTAAAGGTAAGGTGGAACCAGGATTAAAACACAGCTCAAAGCCAGACTGCCCAGACAACCCAGAAAGCTGGTGTCAGTCATCATCCAACCTGCCATAAACCCCAGGAATGAAGAAGCCAAACTGCCCTAGTCAAATTTCAGAAAAGAAAGTATCCACTCACTGGAGAATTTGGGTTATGCCACTCTCATGACACCAAGGAGGGGCATGCTTCTGGTGGGAATGCGCATGGCTTCTGATGGGGAACCGTGTGAAGCATCCAAGATGACGCATGTGTTGCCGCATAGCTTCCAAGCTGGCTCTTCATTTACCAGTTAGCTCGCCATTACAAATTCACTGGTGAAAACGCATCTCACACCTGATGTGCGGTTACTCATCATTACTTTCCATGGCACGTTCCTGCTCGCATCCAATGCTTTTGCATGGTCTCCCTCCATATCTGCCTCACTCAGTTCCTGCCTCCCCAGCAGTCAGCCGGTCAAAGCTGACAGGCTTTGCTTTTTTCCATTATTCAGAGGGATACCGGCGACAACAAAATCTTTTACATTGCTTTTAAATTCTCTCTCAAGGCGTGATCCTGTTCCTCATCCCTTGTGCCCCACATCTTCCCGTGGGCTCTGCTTGCTGCTGTAATTAGAATAATCTGGCAATATCGCAGTGCTGATCACAGCTGATCACAGCAGCCAAGCATGAGGTTGCCAGGAGGTAACAACTTCACAAGATCCACAGACCAAAAAAAAATAAATAATAAAAGCAGCTAGGATTTTTAGAAATAACTGAGCATCCCGGTTTTCATTAAATTTTAATGGGGATGAAGGTCATACACTGAGCTCATGACCCAGCACCGAGCTTGTGCCTAGGAGAAAGAACACAAACTGAAAACACTATGATTATATCTTTGCTTTTCCTTTCTTTCTTATCAGTTGCAGTGACTGCTTTCTCTGGCATGCTAAATTGGTATTTGTTTTTTAATCTTTATTTGTTTTTTAATCTTTATTTTTGAACTGGAATTATTTTATACTGACTAGAATTTATTTTCTGAACAATTTATTTTTTTTTTAAAGTGACTGCACAAGAATTAAAAATCATGAGGTCATAACAGAACCCAAACAAAAAGATGGCAGGTTAATTTGAAGAAAGTCACCTTTGGGTTTGGAGGCAGGAGGCCTGAGCTGTCACATCAACTCACCGTTCGCCTCAGAAGTCACATAAGTGAACGCCCAAAAATATGTTTACTGTTTTGAGACCCTGAGCCTGGAACAATAGATCCTGATTCTTCCAAAGTGTATTTCCCATGAATTTCCCCTGAGCGTGTTGTCCAGCCAGAAGCAAGACAAACTCCATGTGTCTAAATGTGCTGCCCAAAATTTGAGCTGGTGAAAAATTAAAAATTCTGACCATATCCCGAGTTTTTCTATAGCACCAGTGACAAAGTGAAGAGGAAGGATACAGCACAACATTTTGCTGTCTAAGGGGGACTCTCATTTGGGAGTTAACAACTATTGGAGTAAAAATGATTACAGACAAACTGACGTGCATACTGGAAAGAGAGACGGAGAGAATAAAAAAATCCCCTTTACTTCCTTGCTAAATCGGATCCTGCAAGCGTATTCACCCTGGAACATGGGTTTTTAAAATAGCTGTGTAGGTACCGGGTGTGTTTGATGCAGGGCTGCAGCCTCCTCTGTGTTGGGCACTACTGCAGGAGGGAAGGCTAAATGAGGGAATTAATATGCGGTGCTCAAGGCTGGGATGATGAGACAAATTTCTCCTGCTTCCATGCAAGCTGAGACCTACTCAGAAGTTCATTGTCCCTGTACAGTCTGACGCTCTTTATCAGTTTTTCCCTACTTTAATGAAACCTCTTCCTGGGCGACCCTCTGAATTGAGATGCTAATTCACTTTTTTTATAGTCTCTAACCTGCAGTGGCTATGCTCAGCCTTTCTGAGAGGACAAACAATATGAAAAAAAGCTGGAGACAGCTCCAAACTGGTGGCTGATATCTTAATAGCAGCTTTTCTCCTAACATTTTCACGTTATGTCTGTACTTGCCAAATCAGGCACACAATTAACAAGTACTGAGGAAACAGACAGGGCAGAATTGTTGCTAAATTAAACATTTTGCTTGTTTTGCATAATCTTATCCCTTTCCTTGTGAAAATTAATTTGACACTTTTTCAGTATCTTAATTCCAATATACTCCTTTCTTTATTTTTCAAAAATCTAAATCTGTCTATTATATTCTTTGAAGGTTTCCTCCACAGCATTATTTCCCTTCCCTCTTCCCCCAGATCTTTTTCTCTTGCACTCCTAGCTAGTATGGAGCCCCAAGGCACAATTTGAGGGGTGTCTTGGTAGATGCTTTGAGAAATAAATGCCACGGAAAGCAGAAGCAGGGTAGAGGGGGGAGAAAGAAAAAAAAAAAAATAAATCAAAGAACACCTTAAACAGAAGAGATTTAGGCTAACCAGTCTTCATCCTGGCAAAGGCCAGGACCCCCCTTCCAAACAAATATGGAGAAAAGAGAAGTGCAGAAGGAACCTGTATTGGGTTTCTGTGGCAAGGTCTTGGTAGTGGGGGGGCTACAGGGGTGGCTTCTGTGAGAAGCTGCTAGAAGTTTTCCCTGAGTCCGCCGCTGGCCAAGGCCAAGCCAATCAGCAACGGTGGAAGCGCCTCTGTGATAACATATTTAAGAAGAAAAAAAACCGGCTGCGTCTCAGTAGCTGGAGAGAGAAGAGAAGTGAGAGGATGCAAGAGAAAACAGCCCTGCAGACACCAAGGTCAGTGAAGAAGGAGGGGGAGGAGGTGCTCCAGGCGCCGGAGCAGAGATTCCCCTGCAGCCCGTGGTGAAGACCATGGTGAGGCAGGCTGTCCCCCTG
>BOSO01009981.1:0-110890 GCA_018403395.1 Gorsachius goisagi | reverse complement strand
TAGGGGAATGGTTGGGCTGGGGGAGCTTAAAGGGCTTTCCCAACCCAAACCATTCTGGGATTCTATGGTTATGCAGTGCTTCGTTCTTCTGGTGGTTGCCACCCCGCTGCAGCCCTACATCTGCCAAAGCCCTGCTGCGGGGAATATGCGATGCGCTCCATAGAACAGAAACCATGAGCAGACTGGCTGACGGGCCCGGCCGGTTACCTTTCGGGTGCTAGATGGTCTTCGCAGTGGCGTTACAATGGCAGTGCCCGACTCTGATTTCTTTTTGGAATAAGAAATTTGGATGCCAAGTTTCTACTCCCAATTACCGCGTATGGAACCCACCGTATCCACCTTTCTCATCCATCTGGTTTCTATCTAGGCTGTCACAGAGGTGCAGAGGTAAGGAAGGAGGGAGCTTCAGGTCTTGATCTGAACGATGTTTCTGGCAGACAAAAAAAAAAAAAAAATGACCTTGCTTGTAAACTGAAGTTTTGGTTTGGAAGTGCTCTGCAGAAAAATGGGGTAGCATCAGGGTCTGGGATTTTTTTTTTCCATAAAGTGAGTGGATTGCAGAGGCTGGATGGCAATTTTGCTGTAGTCACTGTGATTTCGGGGTACCCCTTTACCACCTTTTGATGCTCCACGTGGAGTTTTCTTGCTCCTACCCTTGAGACCCTGAAAGAAACCCTGGAGATCCTGGGATCGAGTTTAATCTCTGTAAACTCAGATCTACCTCCTGCTCAAGCTGTCCGTAGCCCCGGGGTTTGCTGAAGCACCCCATGCAATAAAATTGGTTACAGACAGACCTACAGAAGGGCTCCACGGAAATCCCTGACAAGGTTTTGCTTGCAGATTTCTGGTAGGGCAGAAGATGCCTCTAAATAACGGCATAATTCTCCTAATTACAGGGCAAAAAGGCAAGAGTCGAGACAGTAAAACCTGCACGTCTTGGTATTATTCATTAGCTTTTAAGTCTTCCTTCCTCTCTCAGCTCCGTCTCTTCCTCTCGCTGTTGCAGTAAGATAGCATCTGGCGATAACCAGCCCTGGGTTTCGTTGTGCCTCCGCTCTGCCCCGCTCATCCATCCGACTCGTGAATCCCTTTGCCCTCGGTAAGCGCGGTCCAGGGGCGCTTTATCGTCCCCCATCCCCTTGCCCCCCCCCCCCAACAGACAGATTTAACAACCTGCTAATGGCATGCTGAAAAGGCACCGCGGCTTCTTACCCAGCGTCTGGCTCAGCCAAATGAATGCTACGCGGTGATTTTACAGCCCCAAATTTGGAGAGCGCGCTTTTTCCCGCCGTGCCAAGCTTCCTGCTCTCTCTGGGGCTTCTTCTCGGGGAGGGAGGGGGCTGAGATGGGAAGGTCACCCCTCGCCCCCTGCCCCAACACCCCTTGCACAGCTCTAATCTGGTCCTCAGGGACTATAAAGAAGGTTTGAAGAATGAGATGGGAATGGAGGTTTTTTTTTTTTTCTTAAATGGGTGCTGTTTGGGCAAAAAAAAAAAAGCTTGTTTGAAATAGTAGGTTTTGCTTGTAACCATTTTCCACGCACGCACCCGCGCGGTATCGGCGTAGTGCCGGCCAGCGACTGCGGGTCTGAGCGCTCTTTGCCGGATAGAGGGTCGTGGTAAAACGCTCTTTATTTTTCTGTTTTTCATTGAATGAGCAAAGCGACCCAACTTTTGATCCAACTGCTCGCGTGGCCATGCCCTGCTTTTGGCTCGCCCGCCCGCCGAGAGCTGCAGGAGGGTGATGCCGGAAAAGCGCCTTGCTGGCCGCCGCGCTGCCGAGCCCCAGCAGCCTCTCATGCCTCCTGCCTGCTTGGTGACACGGAGGAGTGGCGTGGTGACATCATGGCATGTCATCATGATGTCATCATCCAGCATCCCCCCCCCAGCAGCGATGTGCGTGCAGGTGAGGATGCTTTGGCTCACCGGTGGCTTCTGGTGGCTGATGCAGCTTGCCGGGGCGATACGCCGGCACCGGGGAGCTGAACCCATGGGTTTGCTCTGCACCTTGAAGCTTTCTCCTTATTTCTTCGAAATAATGGGGGAAGAAATGACGTCTCCTCACCAGCACCGTGCTGGCACAAGCCGCGGTGTTGAAAGAATGATGCGGTGGGGAGCGGGGGGGGGAATCCTCTCCTAGGTTTGTAAATCTTGTTCAGGGAACGGCGGCGTTTGCAGAAAAATAACTTTCCGCTGGCACGGGTTGCATCTTGATGGGAGTCTGGTCTGGTTCAGCCATGCTCAGAGGAGCCCTTTAACAGCCGCGATCACTTTTGATATTAATTTTTGTAGGTAAGGGCTTGAATCTGTCATGAAAATCGGAAGCTGCTTCTCTTATTTGCAGGAAGCAGGAGGGAGGCGTGCTAGGTTGGCAGTCGGACAAAATACCTGCTTTTCTGGATATTAAATGAAAATATATCTCCTGCCAGCTCCGGCGTGAATCTTGGGAGTCCCTCAAGTCTTCACTTGCTTCCTTACAAGTTACTCTATGCTGGAAACTTTACTGGGGTGGTATGTGAGTGCTAAAATCTATCAACAGGATCCAGCTTGAGCTAAGAACAACCCCAATCTTCTTAACTTGTAATACAGACGTACGTATATATATATATATATATAAAAACTACTGTGATGTGGCTGGAAAGAAACCCTGGCTGAGCTAATTTGAAGCAGTTAGGAGCTTACTCTGGTTCCTTTGGTAGGATTTCTCACTGTTCTGGGGATAGGAGGGATTGCGTTGATCCGGAAACCAAAGCTATGCTGTCGGTGAGTGCCGTAGAAATTCGTACACGCTCGTAGCATTTGGTTAAGATGTCAAGTTTTTATAGTACAGCGATTTCTTGGAAGCCATTAACAATATTTTGCAAAAAGACTTCATCCTCTTTTTTTTTTTTGGGACAGTAAGCACGCTGAAATAGAAAAGCTCTTAAAAATACTTTTAAATTTGAGCATGGCTTTGCTTCCCAGCTGACTTTTGGTTTCGGTTTCCGAGCCTCCCAAGAAACACGAGTATTTTTGGACTTTAGCATTACAGCGCTCGTTAGGAAATGGTTTTGGTTTGCTTTGTGGGGTTTGGTCAGGCTGCAGTCCCGCTCCGGTTGGGTTAATGAAGCTTCTGGAGATGTGCTAAATGCAGTTTGTGTGTGGCTGGTGGAACGGCGCCGAGCAAGGAGATCGGCTGTGCGACGGGGGCAGGATGCAGATGGCTTCGGTCAGCGGGGAGCCACAGTTCATCCGTGTCCGGCACCATCCGGCGCTGCCAGGAACCTGCGAGGAACCAGCAGTGGAAATGATGGAATAGCTTCTCTCCACGGCAAATGTCTTTCTAATCCCTGGTAATTAGTAGCCGATACATCCCTGAAGCAGGAGGGTTTGCTCTTCTTCCAAGTTGGTTTAGTGGTGGGATGGCAGGGTTAGGTTAAAGGTTGGACTCGATTATCTTAAAGGTCTTTTCCAACCAAAGTGATTCTATGATCCTATTCTGAGTTTTCCAGCTCTTGGGGACTGGCAGAGGGGGCAGGCAACAGAGCTTTCTGCCTTGCCAAGGGTATGAGCATCTTTCCTCTGAGCAGTTGTTGCTGCTGCTGTGAACATGCTCGCTGAGCTTTATTTTCAAACCCTGATGCCTTTCAGGAGAGCTGGTTATCTCAAAAGGCCTGCATGGGGTGGGTGAGCAACAAAGCAATGTTGAGTTATTTTGGTTTGGTTTTTTGTTTTTTTTTCTTTTTCTTTTAAAGTAGGAGACTCTCTTTACCAGACGTCTCTGTTAAAACCTTGCCCTGTTACTTCAGGTACTGTTCTCCATCAAATACTGTTCACACCTTGGGTACATTACAAGAGCTGTTGTGCAATAGGAGAGGGTCTGTGCAGGAAATACTACCTATCTGACCTCCCCGTGTCCTCCTTTGTGAATCGGTGGGTGGCAGCCACAGTGATGCATCAGCACCCATGGCCCAAAGCTGTCCTGGCTACTGCCCATTGTCGCTAATAATGCTGGTTTTGACAGACTGAAGGTGATTTTTACCCATCACGTGTGGCTCCTCTTTGTCGTCGCAGTCGGCCTGGGGAGAGGACCCTTGTTTCCTCGCTCCAACTTTACACCCCCTGGGCCCTGGCGGGGCTGTTGCAGCCCAAAAGCCATGCGTGAGGTGCAGGGGGAGGGCACGGCAATTCGGGGTCCTGACCTGGGAGGCTGCAGCTCAGACTGAGCAACGCTTAGCACTCTGCAGGGTCAGGCTGAAGTGACCCGTAAACACGCAGGGGTGCTCATTACCCGTGCCGGCACTGGGCCTGTTACATCACCGAAAATGTTGTGCCAGCAGTTTTCAGCATCTGCTGGAGCCAAGTGAATGTAGTACTGGAAGTTGCCAAATCTGGGGTTTTGAGGACGAGGAGGCTTTTGCTGTGTCCCCCTAGCTACAGTGGGCAGCTTGCTCCCCTAAATGGTGGGTCCCGGGGATTCCCCTCCCAAGGCCTGGGTCTGGGCGCTGGCAGCCTGTGCCAGCAAGCAGCTGAAGCAATGCCGTCCGTGCTCGCTCCTGATTAACACATTCTTATGACTCACAAAAAGTTAATGACTTTAGCCCAAGGAGTTACAGCGGTGGTAAATCTGGGCATTACATGTGTCGTCCTCGTTCTTACCAGCACAGCATAAACATCAAAGCGGGGAGATGGGCTTTACGCTAGGGATATTCGCACTGTTGGAAGTGTGTGCAACTCGCCTGTGGTTTAGCAGCTGTGAGCTGCCTAGCATTAGAAGCATAAAACAAAGTCAGTAAATGTGGAAATATGCCTGGAGTACAGGCTGGTGAGGTGTACTGTGGTTCAGCCATGCGATGATCATGAAACGTGGTGTTCGGTTTCATAAGAAATGTTTTGTGCATGTTTGGGGTGGGGGAAGAAACAGCTACGCCATCCTTCACCATCTGTTCTCTTCTACCCAGGGAGCGCATGGAGTTATTGGAAGAAGCCAGGAAGATGGAAATGGCAAAGTTTCGCTACATCCTTCCTGTTTATGGCATCTGTAAAGAGCCGGTTGGCTTGGTCATGGAATACATGGAAACAGGGTCTCTGGAAAAGCTCCTGGCTTCTGAACCTCTGCCCTGGGAATTGCGCTTCCGCATCATCCATGAGACAGCTGTGGGGATGAACTTCCTGCACTGTATGTCCCCTCCGCTGCTCCACCTGGACCTCAAGCCTGCAAACATCCTTCTTGACGCCCACTACCATGTCAAGGTAGGCACTGGGCACTCTGTGCCAGGGACCCACCTTTGGACATTCTTGCATGGCTCCTGCCAAACTCAAAGGCCTGAGAGAAACCAGCAGCATTCCTTTTGAATTAGAAAAATGCTCACCAACCCAACTCCTCAAATCCCCAAACTTGTCTACCTGATTTATGCACCATTTTGGTGCATAAATAGAGACAGAGTTATGGAGCTTGTGAGAACTCTCCTGAAATTTTGGGAGGGTGATCTCTGGTTTTGAGACCTAATGGGTCGTCCTATAAATTTCCTTGCAGTAGGGTTGTGAGGCAGGTGAGAACAGGGAGAGAAAAGCAGCATGAACCTCTGGATCATCTATGCCACTTCACAGCTCCCAGTGACAACCTTGTTCTGTCTCAGTCCTTCTGGCTTTATACACTCCACTAAATACTCGAGTCTCACTTACAGTTGGAGTCCAGAGGAGCCTTCCCAGAGGGAGCTCATTTTCTTTTTTCATTTGCTCAGAGCATATACAGTGAAGAAGTATCTCTGTCCTAACTGTTTATGCATACCAGAGGTTTCTTAAGAGAATTTTTGTGGCTGTATCAGCATGAAATTCTTTTTGTTATCCATTTCCAGAGTAAGCTAGCAAACTTGTTGGTCTTCTCTGTTGGAGGTTCTATTTTGACAGCTGGACCAAGGAGGTTGTGCTTGCTTTCTGATTCTTCCTTTTGTAAAGAGACTGAAATACTTTTTTTTTTTCCTGATTTTTTTGTTTGTTTGTTTGTTTGTTTTTAAATCAGTGGCCAAAGTCTTCACCTTAGAACTGCAGGATTAATCATGCTGGCTGGCTGATATAACTCAGTACAAGTAGTCATAGAATTTTATCAGTGCCATCATCCATCTTCTTCCCTGTTTTCCTGTCCCCCTCAAACCAGCCAAATGGCTTTGGTCTTGCTGTACCACTCTAAAAACAAAGTTGTCATGAGATGATTGATGATGTCATGAGAGGGTTGGAGCCATAAGAGATGTGTGCCTCTAACGAAAGCACACCTGTGACAGTCTCAGCTTTTTTACTAGGCCTCTTAGTGGGTTACTTCTTAGAAGGATTTCCTTTCTGAGATAGGAGGCATCTACAGGTGATCCACGGTATTATGACCAGAACATCAGGATCTGAACTGTTGAAAGTATATTCTCACACACTGGTGCTGAGAGGCCTTTGCTAAGTATTTATTTACCTAAAGTTTGTGCTGGCTTGCATAACTTCTTAAATTCCTAACTCTTGACTCATCCGTGAGCCAAGATATGAAGGCTGTATTTTTCTCACTGTTTCAGGAGGTTGAAATGTTGCCTGATATTCTGCCCGCACTATAGCCTGTATCTGGATGGTCATGATGTTACAAGGGGGCAAAGTGTGAAATGTACAAAAAAAAAAATGTTTCTGGTGAGGTCATGGCTGACATCCCTATACTGTTGCTACTTGCTGTGTATATGAAACATAGGAAGGTCTTCGGACCTGCTCCATTAAGTTCAGAAAAGAATGGTCTAATCCAAATATTTTTCCAGTCAGCAGTCTTCTACATCTGCAGGCATCTTGGAAACCCCTCCAAGCAGCAAAGCAGACATAGGAACCTATATGCAAAATAAGACATGTACATATTCTGTGAGGCGCCTTCACTTTAAAAATGTGGCCCCAAACCTTCTTTTTGTGTGATGTGCAACTTGTAATTACATTTCAGACCCTGCAGCTTGATTTAATGCGCATTTTCTTGCTGGAAGGCTAATGGAGCTGATGACTGAAGTGTTTTTACTTTTTAAATGTTAGCGTTAATTTAGTAGGTGACCCGTCCCTCATAGAATCCTAAGGTGAGTGAAGAGATGTTGCAGACTGCAAAAGCAGAGTTTGGAGGTTAGGGAGGGCTTGTATAAACTGTTTGCCCTTGAGCCAGGAAACAGCCAGCCTTCCAGTGGAGCACATTAGAAGTGCTTCTGTGCCGTATTGCTAGTTAAATGGAGACACACCCTTCGTCTTTTATGAGCACAATGCTTACCATAAAAACCCCAAGTGAGGATGATGACTAATGCAGCGGTGTTGTGCAGAACTTATCATCAAGAGGGTGCCTCCATATCGCAAAGCCGTCTCCTCTGTATTACATAAACGTGTGCCGAATTTTCTTCTTGGGAGGGGTAATTCAGAAGACGGGGTTAGCCTGAGCGGGGATATAGATAGACAGATAGTAACTTCCTCAAAGGCACGTTGGGGGATTCCTTGGTGAGTTTTAAATATACCTAGATAACATGTACAACGCAAGGAAGGTAAGGCTTTGCTGTTTTTTCGAGGATGGATGCACGCGCGCATGCCTCCTCCCCTGTGAGTGGTGGTGGAGCTCAGGACTGACAGGAGCCTCAGCTGGGAGTTCCCTTCCCCACCACACCCTGCTCCATCTCGGTTGCCTTAAGCAGTGTGGTTTCCTTAGGAGGATTATTCCATACCCAGGCAGGCTTCGCTAGCAGGGATCAGCCTGCATTATTTTTCCTTAATGTCAACCTGCTTCTTCTATTTGTACCAGAAAGATCCTCCCTGCCCCTTTCTCCAGCGTTCCATATATGGAGCCTTCCAACACGTATGGGCTGCCTAAGTGGACCACTTCTTACGAGCTTGTTCTTTAGCTCTCCTGCCCTCCGTACACATTCTGGATGTCTCCCATTACCAAGCTCCTAGTGATGTGGCAATCACACGTGCCACGTTCCAGCACTGCCCTCATGAGCTCCTCGTTTGCTTGTTCCCCCCTCCAAAGCGGTATCTCCTTCTGGGGCCCTCGGTAGGAGAATACACCCCCCCTCCACACCTCCTGCAGTGATCTTGTACCCTAACTTGTTGCCAGCTACCATGCCCACGTGCTTGCGCTATTGCTGCTTTCCAGGTCTCCTACCTTCAGTATCTCCTTGTTAAAGGTGTTACGTTTTGTTCAGGTATTTAAAACAAAGTCAACCTGCAACTTAAGAACTTTGGGCAAAAGCATTCTAAGCAAGTTTCTCTTACTATCCAGCTTGTTTTTTGCAGCTCCTCATCTTGCCATAGATATGTACATGTACACACACACGCAGGGGCATGTATATATGTGTGTATACACATGCACAGTGGCAAATACCACCAGTTGTTTTTCATCTCCCAGATTTTGTTTTTAAAGAACTTAAAGCAGGATGAGCTGGTCTCAGCCCTGCACTGCTTTAAACTCACTGTAGTTCCTTTTATTTTTTCCCCCCCCAGCGCTCCAATTTAAACCAGCGCGAAGAGCAAAGTTTGCTGCTGTGTTGCGCTGCGCTGGTGGTGTTGCTAAATGTGGACAGGTTGCCTCTGTGGTTTTCGCCTTTTATTTGCTTCAGCTGAAGAAGGGGCTGCAAAATTTCTGAGTGTGGAGTTAAAAGAAGCCTAGTCAGATGGCAAATTTGTTTATCAGAAAGCTTCTCGATGTAGGTCATTAACTGTAGGTCAAAGTAATACCCAGAGGCCAGGCTGGTAAGGAAGGGTTGTCTCTCTTTATCAGACTAGCTGAGTAGTTAACCCTTTTTTATCAATCAGCTGCAAATGCTCTCCTGTTATTAGAAATGAGAAGAGGCTTTGTTGTTTTGTGTGTCCCTTCTCCCTGTTTCCCACCCCTCCTGATCAAGGTTTCCACGCAGGGCTGTTGTTACATGGCTCTTTAATCCCAACCAACAAAGCTGGCTTGCACCCTGATCAGTTCTCTAATTGATCTAATTGTGGTGGCACAGGGGAGGGAAAAAGACCATCCCTGTAATGGTAATGCAGATTTATGATGGATTAAAATGGGTGTTTGACTGTGGCTTTAGTTTCTGCCGCTTCTGAAGAGAGCATTACCAATGTCACACCTGAAAGAGGTTTTGAGGAGTTAGGGTTTTGGGGCCGGTTGGAAATGGATGGAAAGACAGTCTGTTTCGGAAAGACTTCTTTTAGTAGCTAACTGGAGTGTGTTCAAAAACACTGAAGTGAAGACATATACTTGAAGTGCAGATGCTGTTTGTGCCTGCACTTGGAATTAATTTTTATTCCTAATTTTTAGTAGTCCATATCTGTGACCCATCTAAGTTTCTTAAACTTCTGGCATTTCTTAAAGAACGAAAATTGAACCAACCAGCCTTTCTCCCCTATCCTAGAAAAACAAACAAACAAACACTGCCACCCCCCACCCCATCCCAAACACCCAAAACCCCCCATAGACAAATGCACTGGCATCCTCAATATCCAAGCGCTCAGAGACTTTGGACAGGGACAAATATTGGATATGCCGGCAGCAATTAAAAATTAATCTGATGGCTCTGTTACCTATTTGATGAAGAAAACCTTTTGGTGAACTCTCTCCCTGAGCCCGTTGCAGTGGGTTCCTGAGTCTTATTTGCAGAAAAGTTACGTGCTGCATCAGAAGCCAAGTGCGCGCTTCAGGTTGGCCTGTCAGGAGTCGTCAGTGAAAGCGCTTCCTGAGCACTAATTTTGTTCCTGGGAGCTAGATCCCTGCAGTGTTTGCGGACAGCTGACTTTAGTAACTGTTGCCGTTATGTGAGCTGATCTACTACTAGTTTTCAGAAAAAAAAGTTCCAAAAAAATAACATGACAAACTCAAAGCATCTAAAGCTTTGCAAGTGAGTGTTTTTTTCAAACTAGAATGGAAACATCCACAGATGACAGAAGCAAAGAAAGGCCTGTGTGTGCTGTATGCTCAATTTAAAGCAAACAGAACTTAATAAAAAAAAGAAAGAAAAAGGAAAAAAAAAAATCTTCACATCTTGGAATCTCGCAGTAAAGTAAGTGTTGCTGGGAAGTGGGCAGGAGAACACGTACAGCTCCCCTTCCCAGTCGCTGCTCACGTGTTTGTTCTCATGCAGACCTTTAAAGAGCAGAGCCGGAGTGAGCTGCCTGAACATGAATGATCCCACTGCCTGCGTGGGCTTTGGCCGATGCCCTTTTTTTCTCTTCTTCCTACCTCTTCAACCGTGTGTTTTGCATGAAGCAGTCTGTCGCCTCCGTGTCTCCTCTTCACTCTGCCGATACTAGGTGCGCTTTCGAAGCGTGATGGGATCCACCCGAAATGACTGGTGCAAGGAGCGAGACGAGGGGTTCTTTTGGATGGTGGGGCAGGGCAGATCCCAGGGTGGGCTGCAAGGGCTATCGGGGATGTGGAGGAAGAAGTGGGGAGGGGTGCTCCACTTTCACTACCTTCGCCAGCAAGGGTGCCTTGTGTTGCAGAGCTAGGTACCTGGCAAGCAATTTAAAGGCAAAACAGCCAAGTTAAATGGCTGTGTCTTCCACCCACTGCACAGTTCCCACTGATGTTTAAAGAAACTGCATGACTAAATACGCCATGCCGTGTGGAAACCTTACCCTAAAGGAACTAATAAAAGCCACAAAAGCCATCTGCAGAATCTTTTTATTTTGTTGCAGCCTGGAAGATAACAATTCCTCAATTTCCAGTGCTCTTTGCAGAATTTGATATGATTGCAGCTCTGCTCTACAGATGAATTTCCTATTAATTGGTATAAAACCTAGTCCTTCACAGTAGACAGCAGCAAGCTCACAAGGCAAAGTTCTTGCTAGCCTGGTGCTAGACCATGTACCTTAGCTGTTCCTTTGTAGGCTGAGACTGAGACCTTTTCTATCTAGGGTGCTTAGCCTCCTGTCTTAGCCCCAGCCTTAGATTCATGCAACATAGCTGGTGGCTCTTAATGCAGGAGTGCCACTGCTCTGCCTGTATTTCATCTTTATTTCTTAACTTACACGGTAGGAAACCTGGTATTGTTTAGACAAAGAGGAAGGTGTATTACTTTAATTATGCCTGCATGCCATATGGCTTTCTTGAGGTGTATACAAGTCTCTGCTTCATGCGAATCAAAGGATAGCAGTGCTTTGCCAAGTCCGATCTGTTCAGACTTGCAGCAGTCGGCTCGTTTATTAACCTGACACCATGGGCTTGGGTGATGTTGGGGTTGTGCTTTTGTTCTCCTGGGGAGCACTAAGTGCCCCAAACTCATGCAGCACTTCCTGGGGCAGTCAATTCACCTCTTCCCAGGGTTACAGACCTGGGTTTCTTGACTACATAATCCTTTCCTGGGCTCCAGTGCTTGGCTTGCTGAGGAAGCCAGCAATCCCCCTCTGAGAGTGTAGCCCTACAAGCATGAGCAATTATTCTTCCAGTTGACTTTGCTTTTTTCCCCTCCCCCCCCCCTTTTTTTTTTTTTTTTTTTTCTCTCCCTTTTCAAGTCATTCCCACATTACCCTACAGATTTAAGGCAGAGATAGACTGCAGGCTGGATATACCTGTGTTCTAGGGTACAGGACTTCTACAGCTCCTGAGAATGCCTCTGTTGAGCTCTTTGTCTCTGGGAGAAGTTCTTCCTGAAGCTGTGTGGGTTGCTTTGTTTGTTTTATGGCAAAGGGAGATTTCTAGCATTTGAAGACCGATGGCTGCGTAGCCTGCCTGTTCTCCAAGGAGGCTGAAGCTGGCAGCAGTTTTCTCCCTTTCCAGTAACGAATGCATGTTGCGACTAGCTTTGTGGTATCTTTAGACAGAAACTTCTGAAAGTGTAAAGTTGGAGCCTATTAAAAAAAAAGAAAAAAGCTTTTTTTAATTATGCTTGTTGTTTTGAGGGAGAACTTTCTCAAAGGAGAAGCTGTGAAGATCAAAGGGGAATGAGTCACTGAAAAACCTGAGTATTTATTAGATAAAAAGAATGTGTAAGTTGGGGGGGATCTTATCTAACAGGTAGGCAAAAATCAGCGGGCTGAGAGGTCCAAAAAGACTTGACTTTTCTTGAAATTTCCACTTAGCGTAATAGACATTTTTTGACCAGTGGGAAATAAGTAAGACAAAGGAAATTCCTTGCCTATCTGGTTGCTTGATGACTGGTATGCCTTTGAGAGCAAATGAATGCATATTTGTTTGACACTTCAAATTAAAGTGGAGGTGTGTTTTCCTTTTTATAAACTTGCTGTCACTTGTTTTGTTCATTCCAGCTGTGTTCACTGCGTCACTGCACCAACTTGCCATATCTCCTAGTTGCCAAAAAGAATTCCCTGTGTGGGTTTTTGATCTGTGTGTGTGTGTGTGTGTGTGTGTGTCTTGGTTTTTTGGTTTGGTGGGTTTTTTTGGTTTTTGGGGTTTTTTTAACACTTGGTGCTTCTGGTGTTGGGCTTAGTCCTTGTTGATATGGTCAGCGTAACAGCGATATCTGAAAGAGCAATTTTTTTGTGCTCGTTGGAGAGCTTGTGGTCTGAAAACAGGTGCTCGGAACACTTAAACATAGCATACGACGAGAGGTTACCTAGGGAAAGGGGGCGGCAGGACCAATAATTACATTAAAGTGGTTTGCACTAGCTAAATTTGACTAGTTTTAAATTACAGTAAATTGTCTTGACTGTTTGTTGTGTTTGCTATGTAATGGGCTAACATGCTGCTGCTTGCAAAAATCTGCTTGCTTTTTTAATTTTTTTCTTAGCTTAACCATAATGAAAAGCCTACCATAATGTAATGCTACCAGATGTTTTCTTAGCTTAGTATTTCCGAATGGCAGCTCACTATATTTTGTTGGGTCATCCTGTTATATCCATTGTTCTTCACAGAAAATATTTTGTTAACGCCTAATGGTAGCATGCACTTCACTTCCCTTCTTCCTTCTCCATTTTTTTGCAGATTTCTGACTTTGGACTTGCAAAGTGCAATGGTTTGTCCCATTCCCATGATATCAGCATGGATGGCTTGTGCGGCACAATTGCATACCTTCCTCCAGAGCGTATCAAAGAGAAAAACAGGTGTTTTGACACTAAACATGATGTGTACAGGTCAGTTAACTGTGAAAATGCTTAAAAGCACTTCAAGTAATACTGTAAAATGAGTCCTCTTTTCCTGGCTATAAAACCTAACTGAGCATGAAACCCCTAAATCTACTTTGAGCTGCATCTTGCAAAGGGTCACATTTGCTTTGCTTTTTGCAAAGTCTTTGTAGGGCAGAGGCCTTTTAACAAACTGCAGCTGATCCTGGGTCTTGAGCATTACCATTCCAAGCAATGCTTCCTTATTAGCCACCGGCATGGGAGGCACTCTGCCCACCTTTCCTTTCCCCATCACAAGGTACATCCTGACTTACTGTCCAGGCCTTTGACAAAATACTTGGTTATCTTCAGTGCATTTCATCACTAGGTCTTTGGTTCTTCTTTTGTGGTGAGGTTATTAGGAAAAGGAAATCGTAGCTGTAGGTTAAAAGATATGTCACGTTCTAAACGGATTGTATTTCTTTAAACTAGTCTTGCAGGGTAGAAGTATTAAATAAAATCCACAGTAATACTTTGCTGCTCTCTGGTTTTGTCAGTGTTGATGTGGAGTACTTGGTAAATGTTACCAAGAAAGCAGCCTCCAGCAGGTCCCTGTGTTCACTGCCTCAGGTTCCTCCCTGCAAAAACTAGACTTTCAAATCATGGTTCTTGGCTGCGTCTTGCCATGTGTGTGTTCATCAGCTGAATTAGATGCAGTAGCGAAGAACAAGGAAGGAGAATTTAGGAAAATAAATTATACTTCTGTGAATTTTTTGGCTTTTTTTTTTTTCTTCAGCTTTTCTAGAAATAATTTTTTTTTGCATTTATTTGTAGCTTTTCCATTGTGGTTTGGGGAGTTCTTACACAGAAAAAGCCTTTTGCAGGTAAGTTTGATGTCTTGTGTGTTTTATTGGAATTTTTTTCCTTTCCCCTACTGATAAGCACACTTCCTGCCCCACCAGTCCCAGATTACACGCATGTCTTCCAAATTCCTATAGTTTTCTGCAGTAGATGCTTTTAAGCTCTCGAATTCTGATCACGAACATACGTCCTCCTTTGTCCTACATCATGAAAGCAGAACCCATATTGCCGCAGGGGGCCCTAGTCTGCACCTTTTTGCTTCTGCTGGAGTTTGCTGTACAGATCCAGACCAGCGTGTGGCCTGCGCAGGCTTCTGACACCTTTGCGGCCAATGAGGAACAGCGCAGAGCAAAGCCAACTGGCAGGCAGCTGGCCTGTTTTCAGAAACAGCTTCTCTGTAGAGAGGTTCTGTAGTTTATTTGTAGATTGTGGGTACAGATTTGTTCTTTTAAAAAAAAGAAAAAAAAGCTGTCTGTGAGAGTAAGCAGTGTTCCACCCCACAGTAAATGCACCGATCAACAGGCAGCTATTTACTCTTTATGACTTTTCCTGTGTATGTGACTAGCCTATGTATAGCAAACATGTTTGAACAGGTTCCAGTCTACTAGTAATTTTTTTCCAAGTGAGAGATCCCATTTAGCCCAATGGTTGACTTCAGAGTCAAGAGCCACAATTACTGCACTGCTTGATTTGTGTCCTTCCTTCACCTTTAGGAACAGTTCAGGCACCTGGTCTAAATAAAAGCTGTGGTTCAGTTTTCTTGCAGCAGATACGAAAATCCAAAGAGAGACAGCAAAGAACTGAAGCTTTTTCTTTGGTTCTGTGTCTTTTATGGGTGGAAAAAGAACACAGTCACTCACTGATACACGGGAAGCGGGTGTTACTGCATCAACAAATGTATTGTGGGAGAGTAAGACCAACTTTTTCCCTGTTGATAAAAGAAAGCACTCCAAATCTAGAAAAATTGCATGAAAACAAAATTTTAGCCTAATACACTGTTACTGCTCTTAGACAAAAGAAATCATTCCTTTTGCTGGGAGATCTTAATTTGTGTGCTTTTGCTTTACAGAGGAAAACAACATTTTACATATTATGGTAAAAGTAGTTAAAGGCCACCGCCCAGAGCTACCTGCTGTTTCCAAATCCAGACCTCATTCATGTAATAACTTGATCAAACTGATGCAAAAATGTTGGCAAGATGATCCTGGTGAGAGGCCAACATTTCAAGGTAAGATTTCCTCGTAACTTGGCTGCCCATTTATTCTTCAGTGAGTCACATTATTGCTCAGGACTTTGTTAATCCTTGGGGTAAATGCTGTGAACCTCTGTGACAGAATAAATAGAGCACATTGTATGGCAGAGACAGTGACACAGGCCACTTAGTCATTTGTGGAGGAAGGGATTATCTGGGGACAAGTCTGACCATGACTGTGTTATGTAAACATGTCAGGAATAAGACCTGTACCAAACCAGTTCATCCATTTAGCCAGAAATTATGTTCGTTTCTGATTGTGTGTATCAGGGCATATGCCAAGCTGGAGTTGGTGTGGTTTACACCATACCAAAGCACTGAAGGCCCTGGCTCTTGAAATGTACTGTTGCATGCTGAGAAAAGGAATTGTTTTCTTGTAACAAAACAATTTGTACCATCATTTTTCTGCCAATAAAAGGCAACTCTGGTGAAAGGCTTGAACTTGCCCAAAGCACCTGTTACGAATTCAAATGTGCAGAAGGATGCCGCAAGTGCTATCTCCAAGTAGCTTCATTTACCCTTAATGGGAGATATTTGCCTCTTCCCTCTGCCCCTGCCCAAACAAGATGTGGGGACTGAAGGGAAGAAGGATCCCACCTTTTTAAAAACTTATGTCTAAAGTCTGCCAGCAGTAGACTGGTTCCCATTTCACAGTCCTGCAGTGTAGCCACCGTGTAACATAAGTCTGGTCTGAATGTGAAAATGAATTGTTCAGTCAGCCCTATGCACTCTTTCCTTAGCTACAGGCTTGTACTTACTGATGAGGTGCTAGATGGAATAGTCAAAATCAGAATCTTTCTTCCACAGTATCTCAAAGCTGTTAAGCTCTAATGATAGAGAAAGGCAGCAGGGCATCTCAGAAAAGTCTCCTATTAAAAAAACCAAACCAAAACCAAACTAAAACCTTCTTTTTCTTTCTTCAAAGAAATCACTTCAGAAACAGAGGCCCTTTGTGAAAAACCAGAAGATGAAACAAAAGAGATTATAACTCAGGACCTGGACACCAAGAATTCCCCACAGCAGCAGCCTGAGGTATTTTCTCTTTTCTGCCTCTTGTTCAAGTGCACTGGGTTTTGCAAGGAACAGGTTCCTTTGTGACCTGTAACTTCCCAAGCAACCTGCTCTTTGCTGCTTTTGAGCACCTCCTTGTCTGATAGAAGTGGGTCTTGGTGAAGTACTGGAATGCAAAAGTGGCAGCATGGACCAGCGCAGGAAAACCTCAGCGCAGGACTAAGTGCAAGTGGATCTTAGACTGTTGAGGGAGAGCAGGATGGTTAGGAAATAAAGGCTGGAACTATGTGGGTGTGACTGATCTTTAAAAAATGCTGTACACAGAAGAGCCATGTGGCTTTAGTGGCTGTGTGAGTACTGATGAAAGCTGCCCTCCTGCATCTGAAAATTTTCAGTGACCTTGTTAATAGGTTTAATTTTATAAAATGCTTAAAGACATGTGCTTAAAGGCTACCTGCAAACTAACAAACTTATCTATCTTCCTGTAGGGCCTCATGATCAGTTTTCTTTACTGACCTTTCTAAAATGCTTGTCTGCTTCTCTCGAAGGGGATGTCTGCGTTATCCCAGCCAAAACAGGAGCCTGCTCTACCATCAGTTAAGGATTACAGTCTGTCAGAGTTGTTGTCCCAGCTGGATTCGGGGATTTCACAGACTATGGAAGGCCCTGAGGATCTCAGCCGCAGCTCTTCTGAGTCCAAACTTGCCTCCAGTGACAAGCGGCTTTCAGGAGTTTCATCTGTAGATTCAGCTTTTTCATCCAGAGGCTCCCTTTCCCTTTCCTTTGAGAGGGAGAGTTCAGGTAATGGTCAGGTTTTCCTTTGTTGTTGTTTTTTTGTAGTTGTTTGGACTGGGGCATGGGAGTCAGTGGGTTGGAGAGCAGTCATATGAAGAATAGCTTTCTGGAAATCACAGTTAGCCTTGCTTTCTCTTGCTGTCAGCACTACAGATTTGTTTACTGGAGGTAGTTGTTAAAAAAAAAAAAAATGAGGTGGTTCCCAAATGAAAAACAGTAAATCTTATTTACTTTTGAAAAGAAGTGACCTAATTCCCATCAAAGCAATTACAGAATCAGTCACATAAAGGTTGGTTGGAAGGAAGGTCACCTAGTCCAGGGTCCCGCTCAAAGCGGGACTAAAGCCAATGCCCAGCCAGGTCAGCTGAGTTCGTGGCTTTTTTTTTTTTCTTTTTTTTGGGGAAGACTCAATCCACCTTCTTGGCAGCCCCCATGAACATTTTAATAAAGATCCCTGCTGTCGTGCACGTGCCTCTCCCTTTTCAATCCAGTGCTGAAAAAAACAGGCATCTGTTTTCCAGTCAGGCAAACAGTGACTAGTGCAGGGAGATCAACCACAGCATCTTTCGTTCTTCATTTTACAAGAAACAGAATAAGTGGGGCTCTAAATCTGACCTGAAATTACTGGGGGGGGTGGGGAAGAGGGTGGTATTTCTTTGCAGTCAAGTCGTTGCTGAAGCCACCAGATATGTTAGCCATGGGCAAGTAAGGTTTGATGGGTATCAGAATTGTGGTGGTGTCCTTTTCATAGAATCATAGAATAGTTTGGGTTGGAAGGGACCTTTAAAGGCCATCTAGTCCATTTCCCCCCCTGCAATGAGCAGGGACACCTTCAACTGAATCAGGTTGCTCAGAGCCCTGTCCAACCTTACCCTGAATATTTTCAGGGATGGTGCATTGACCATCTCTCTGGGCAACCTGTGCCAGTGTTTCACCACTCTCATTGTAAAAAACTTCCTCCTTTTATCCATCTAGATATTGGTACTACAGACATACAGAAGAGGAAGCTAACGGAGGCCATTTTGTCTGGAGATACCAGCAAGCTGATGAAGATCCTCCAGCCTCAAGATGTTGATATTGTTTTAGATGGGAACTCTAGTCTTTTGCACTTGGCTGTTGAAGCTGGTCAAGAAGAATGTGTCAAATGGCTCCTCCTGTACAACGCTAACCCTAACCTCACCAACAAGAAAGGATCCACCCCTCTTCACATAGCCATTGAGAAGAAAGTGAAAAGCATTGTGGAGCTGATTATGGCTAGGAAAATCAATGTGAATGCCAAAGATGAGGATCAGTGGACTGCTCTTCACTTTGCTGCCCAAAACGGGGATGATTTCAGCACCAAAATGCTGCTTGATAAGAATGCATCCTTAAATGAGGTAGATTTTGAAGGCAGAGCCCCCATCCACATAGCCTGCCAGCATGGCCAAGAGAATGTTGTGCGGATTCTGCTGAGAAGAGGCGTTAACGTGAACATCAAGGGAAAGGATGACTGGGTGCCACTGCACTATGCTGCCTGGCAAGGTCATCTCCCCATCGTAAAGCTTCTAGCCAAACAGCGGGGTGCAAACGTGAATGTGCAGACCGTGGATGGAAGGACCTCGCTACACTTGGCTGCTCAACGAGGACACTACCGCGTCGCTCGCCTTCTCATAGACCTGGAGTCGGATGTCAACATACAGAATGCGCTCTTGCAGACTGCTCTCCACATAGCTGCTGAAACTGGCCACACAAGCACGTCGAGGCTGCTCCTTAAACACGGTGCAGACATCGAGGCAGCAACAGCAGAAGGATACACTGCTCTGCACTTGGCCTCTCGCAGCGGCCATTTAGCAACAACGAAGTTGCTGATAGATGAAAGGGCCAGTGTTCTAGCCAGAGGCCCTTTAAATAGGACAGCGTTACATCTTGCTGCAGAAAACGGGCACTCTGAAGTTGTAGAAGAACTTGTCAGTTCAGAAAATATCAATGTTTCTGATAGCGAAGGGTTGACGGCTCTTCATCTGGCCGCCCGAGGAGGGCACACAAAAACAGTTGAGGTTCTCCTGAAGCACGGGGTGCACACTGACATGCAAATACCTGCATGTCCGACCCTGCTACAGCTTGCTCAGCAGAGCAGTAGTAGCTCAGTTACTGTGTTGTTAAGTGAGACTTAAGCAAAAGGTACAGAACTTGCTACCTTTCCACCTGGTGCCAGAAGGCTGCTGGCGCCTGACTCGTTGTGCAGCACGCTGCGCATCAGTGGTGTCAGCTGAGGGACTGAGGTGCAACCAGCAGAAGCCACTCGTGTTCGAGTGCGCAAGTGAGCGCGCACGTGGGCTGAGGCCAGATGTAAGCCTGAGAGCAGGAGTCTGCCATGCCCCGTGGTCTGTATCAGGCATTCTGCATGTGCCTGCCCTGTCTGTATATTGGCATTCCCCTCCCAAGGACGTTGTGAGAGAAGGATCCAACTTGTGGGTTCCCCCCCAGCTTTTTTTTTTTTTTTTTATGTGCCAAACTAATTTAAGAACTAACATTCTGCTTTTTTATTTTCCTCTAAAAATTAAAAAAAAAAAAAAAGATGGTGTAGATTCCTGGTTTATTGCAATGATGTATATTTTGGGCTGAAAGTCTCCAGTGTGAAATAAACACAACACAAATCTGCTTGAAATTAATGCAGGAGATGAGGAAAGCACTCTTTAAGATACAGTTAATCATGTTTCAGTGTCAGGAGGTACACTGTTTAATGGAGACATTGATTACAGATTTCCACGTACTCAAAATTGATGAGACAGACATTAACAAGGCAGGATCCCAAAAATACATAAGCAGAAGTAAAAACTTAACGCTGGTATCTTCATACACAGCACCACCTTGTATGTATTCTAAGATCAGTAAGCTGAACTAGATGCTTAGTTGTCTTAAATGAAAAAGTCAGAAGCTAACATTCATACTGGACTGTAACTGGATGGTATATTCTAACACCATTATACCAACTTGCAAAACAACGTTTGGAGGGGCTGATGACTAGACTGATATACTGTGTATAAAGTATTTCTACCTGTTGTATGCTTTTTTCTACTGAAGAAAATAGATTGCTTAGAGGGGGTATGTTTTAATACACCTTTTAATTTCACTCTTTTCAAAGTTCAAATGTGATCTGTTATAAATAAAAGATTGTGTTCCATATCTGTCTGTATTTTGTAGCTGCTGAAGCAACTGACAACCCATTGAGCAGCAGCAGCACCCAACTGTAATGCGGTCAGTGATGCTGGAGCCCAAACTGCTGATGTGTAAGGCTGTCCTCAGTTTTACATTCCCCTTAGCTTTTATATGGAAGGTCTGGAGCTTGAATGAATTGGAGGGGTTATTTACACAGTAAATTTGTAGAATAAAACCCTGCATAACCTAGGCTTTATGTGTGTAACACGTTAATGTACAGCTGGGGATGCTTTCCCCTTAGGCTGTAGCTGTTCAGGGAGTTTAGATTTCTTCCCCACCTTGAAGCCAAGTCAAATCCTTTTGCATCTTCCCCGTTGACTGGCGAGCTGCTGCTCAGACAGGTTCCCTCACCTCTCCTTGGTGGTGTGTTCCCACCACGCGTGCCACGGAGCAGGCAGCAGTGGCGTGCTTTGCTCCCACCTCCCCTGACAGGAAAGCTGCTCCTACTCAAGACCTTTTTTGCACATACCTGATGGCAGTGCTATGAACACCAGTGCTACCTCAGTCCCTGATTTTAGGAGTCAAAGCACTCCTGTGGGAAATCTAGCCCCATGAAAGTCAGTATTTTCTTAAAAATCAAAAAACCCCAGCTTCCTGGCATGGGAGATGGTAGTGGCTGAGGGCAATAACCAAAGGAGGATGGGTGCTTGCAGAGGGGGCAGGGAGCCTGCTGCTGTTTGGTACCGTTCCTGGCTCCGTAGGTACCACTACGTACCTTTGTGCAACTCCCCTAATTCTCCCCTTCTTCTTCTTGAATTTAAGACCGTTCACTGACCGCCCAGTGAAACTGTCTTAAAGAACAGATGGAGAAGCCATGCTCCTGCCAATGTATGGAGGTTACAAAGCAATATACCTCATACTGGAGCACGGCCATCACAGCAAGCTTCCTAAAGGCGCTGACGGTGAAACTTCTCATTAAACAGACAAAACCGTAATTTTCTTACTGCTTCCTTCAACTTCTTTTGAGACCGATGAGGCTGTCATGTTTCATTAAGCTGTACTTAATCAGCCTCTCTTTACAGCAAATTCAACCACAGCCCACTTCATCTCTCAAGCCCTGGGCCGCTGTGATTAAACACTTGGCCTAGCCTAGCACACACCGTACCTTCTGTTTCAAAGTCCTCGAACAGCGGGATTTGAGATGCTTTCATTCCAGCGGTATTTGCCTGACCTGTGAGAGAGCTCTAAGGCCAGGTAACAGCAGTCCTGCGCCTCCCAATAAAGGGGGTGAGTGCCAGCTAGGCAAGGGGAAAGTACACTTATAAAATGCTTTTAAAACAGCTCAAGCACTGCTTCACCAGTACGTTCCTTCAGTGCCTAGTAATAATAATAGCACATTAGCTTCTAATTAAACATGAGGCCACACTCATGTGTCTTTATTTTCCATGCCGTCTTTCACAATAACACATAGAAGGCAACGCAGCTGGCACTGGGAAAAAAAAACCAAACAACTGAGGGATTGCAGTGACATGCTGCCAGTATTGGAGTGGGTATTTGTCCCCGTGAACCAGCCTTCCTTGGGGGCAGGAGGGGTGAATGGGGGTGCTAAATTAGCACTAATGCAGCAATTACAAATTACTGTTTTGTAAAGGTCTCCTGCGGGTGACTTTCCTGGTCGTACGTGCACTCCTCTGACTTAGCTGAAATCCTAACTGGGCTGCTGACCTAAAAGCTTACAGGCATTTCTTTGCCTCTTTCTAATCTTAGGTGAATTCTTTAAAAAAAAAAAAAAATACCCCCAAAATACACAGAACAACCTGGTGGCAATATCAGGCTTTGTCGCTACTTACTTACGAAAAAAAACCCCAAACCACCTCTACCGAAAGAAAAAATAAATTAAACAAAACAAATGCAGGCTTGGTGTCATTTGACTTCTCTTCCCTAGCTGAGTTGGCAGGTTGAACTCAGCTGCCCCCCATCCAAAAGACAACCTGTTCCCCACACTGCTTTTTGCCAGCGTCCCTCCCTCCACTTCAGGCAATGGTGTGAAGCAGCTCCTAAGCCACCGGCTCTGCCCACTTACCCGCCAGCCCCAGCCCTCACCCAAACCCCCTAAAATGTGCAGAAAACCCCACATGCTCAGGAAGAGGGTCTGGGGGGGACGGTGTGAAGGCACGGAGGGCTCTGCAGAGCTGAGCCTTGCGCCAGGGCCCCCGTGCTGCCTAACTGCTCCCTGGCAGCAGAAAGGGCTGCAAGACGGACATCAGCTCCTCTTGCTGGCCTCCAAAATCAGGTAGAGAGGTTGCTTGCAGGGTTTCTGCTGCCTACACCCTGCTTGCCTGCTTCCTTAGGGCTTCTGACCATGGCCCCAGGTGGCTATTTCAGCCCAAAGGCCAACGAACGTAGGAAAAAAAGATACAGTGAAATGGTGCTAGTGACCATAAGCTTCACCTTTTCATCTCTAGACACAATTTTTCAGCCTGGCCTCTGCCTGCACGCCTGCGGTAGCATAGTCTGGGTTTCTGCCAGCACCCGCTGGTCCAGGCTCCCTGTGCAGGAGCCCCGGCAGCAGGGAAGGTGCCTCACACCGTCCCCCATTCCTTGCTCCTCCACCCCGGAGGGATAGCGCAGCCCCTGATGCATTACCTGCCTTCGCAACAGTTTGTTCCCAGCAGCTTTATTTACCTGCTACTTAGCACCGGGCGCTGCAGTGCCGTGTTCCTACAGGCCTCGAGAGGACTCGACAAGCCTGCGGTTCAAACACGCTTGGCGGTGGCAGCGAGGGGAGAGAGAATTGCTGGGTGATTGCAAAGAGACCCGGAGGCAAACCTCAGCCCTTTCATTCCTGCCTCCTCTCTTGCACCACCTTGGCTCTGCACAACAGGCTTGCGAGAAAAACAAGGTATGTGGGAGCTGCTCTTGCAAGGTCTCCTTTAGCAGAGAGGGCTGAGGGGGGGCGATATCTGCTCTCCTCCCCACTCCTTTAACCCCAGCTGGGTGGCATAAGGTGCAGACCAGCTCGCAGGTGTCCACAAAAACCCAGGCAAAGCCTTTGGGTGCCACCATGCCCTGCTGCTGGGGTGCAAACCTGTGTTACCTCCCCAGCTGCCGATCAGATCCTATCGTCCCTGCGCCTCGGGAAGGGAGCATCCAGCCTTTCCCCTTCCCTCCCTGTCTCAGACAGAGAGGACTTTCTTCAAGCAGCATTGATTTTTGACTCATTTCTTTGAAGAAGACCCATGCAGGCAAGGGAGAAAGAGGGCTGAGCTGCTGCTTTACACACGAGTCCTGGGGCCAGGGGTTTGAGATAAGATGGCAGCCATGCTTAGCCTGTCCTCTTCTTTGGCCAAACCCACCCGCACGTGCACTCAGGTGTCTGCATGAAGCCTTCAACTGCTTTTGCAACGCCGGTTCGGTGTTGCGGAGGGATGGATCATGCACGGCCCTGCTCTGCTCCCTCCCTTCTCCCTGCTTTTGGGACGCACTCTAACCCCAGCAAACGCCGAACACCGGCGTTCCTATTGCCGACCCAAGCCAGGGGGAGATTCACAACCCAAAGCAAGTACTGATTAAATGAGCGCAACAGCACAGGAAGCCCTTTCAGCAGGGGAGGCGGCGGCCCAAGGCAGATCCCAACACGCCGGGCTGCTGCGGTCGCTCGGTGGCTGGGCCTCGTGGGCTGCTGGCAGCCAGACGCGGGGCCGGGGGCAGCGCCTTGCGGCGGGGAGTGGCACTGGGAGGCTGCGCCGGTGGGGAGGCAGGCATGGCGCCCGGCTGGACCGGGAAGCCATTGCTGCTGCATCGGGGAGATCCTGGGCTTGTAGGGAACCACGCGGCAGGCATTAGAGCAAAAATGGGGTTTAAAAGTCACTGCTGCCACCACCTTATTTACCTTCTGGTTTTGAAATGCTGTGGGAGAGGCTTTCAGGCTTTTCTCTGCAGTTATGTAGAGCAAAGACCATTTAAAAGCTAATAAGGAGCAACTTGTGATCTGCACAGAAACACCTGGCTCTGAGAGGCTCAAGTAGAAACACGCAGAAGCACAAGTTAAGATACTACAGCTGTGGCAATGACAAGGGGAAAGATGCTCCACGCTCTTCCCTGGAAGAGCAGGCAAGAGCCCATTTGCAGGTGCTGCTCCCTTGACCGAAGCAGGAATAAGGGCCCAGGGGCTGCAGACTCACCACATGCAGATTTGCCTGACGAGTGCCCCCCGCAGTCTCCATCACCTGATGGGATCAGAGGAAATAAATCCTGGCAGAGCCAGTTTTCACATGAGCTCACGCCCTGACCCTGCCTCAACAGGGACTGGGTCCAACACATTTCCTTTTTATCTATTTAAATAGGATTGCTTTTCTTAGTCCACTAACAGACAAAACGTGCCAAGTCCTGTGCTGCCGTTACTGGTGTCTCCCGTGTGCTTTAAACCCCCCAGTGAGGCTGGCTTTGTCCCAGCATCGTCTCGCTCTTTCCAAAGATGCTTAGCTAGGAGCATCCTAGAAGGTTAAGCAGGCCACAATTACAGCTGACATTGGGAACATTTATCATGGTAGTTATATCCAAAAGCACATATGCAATGGGGTTTAAACATTTGCAAAATCAAAGTCTAGAAGTTTGTATGCAGTGAATATAAAGGCTGACTTAAGTCTAACATATCCCAGTCTCAAGGGCTCACAAAAATCTCCAACATCTTCCCTTTAAAAAAAATATATATATATATATATAAAATTTTTAAATCTTATCAGCAGACTAGTCCATCCCAGCTTGAAGAAGACACTAGATGTCTTGAGATTAACTTAGCCTGACCACCAGCTTCCCAAAGCAGAAAAGCCTTTACTCCTCACTATCTTCCCACTCGGTCCCAATTCCTGAGGACAGCACCATCCCTCTGGCTGGTGGAGCTGGGGGACAACTTGTGTAGTACCTTCAGGATGGGTGGGAGGTACCAGGCTTTCTCCCCACACTGAAGCTCCTTGTTTTTCCACACAGCCAACGCCCCAACAGAGCAGCAGGGAAGAAGAGGAGGAGGAGGAAGCTGCACTGCATGGCTGCTGCTATAGTGGTCACCATGGCCCGGGGGGGCAGAGCAGCAAAGGGCCACCAACCGCTGACGGGCGGACAGAACTTTTTGTTTCCACTTGACCTAAACCCAGGTTCAGATGGTGGTTTATTAAGGACAGGCAGTACTGTTCCATTGCTCTCCAAGTCACACAGCTCTCGGGACCATCCCTGTTCCGCCCTCACCCTTTGGGCTCCTGACACATTTCTCAGCGCACCGATTCCCAGGGAAGAAGTTTGCTTTAGTGCAGCAAGCCAGGAGAACCAGCGCAGGCACAGACAAGCTCCCTTGCCACAGCTACAACCTGCAGCGTGCGTTGGCCTCCCTTTCACCGAGGCAGCGTTTTCTCTGCTTAAAAGGTCCCAGCTCTTTGACATTTCCAAACCAGAAAGTTTTGCAGAGTTGGAAACTGAGGGGCTCGCTTCCCATCCTTGGCTCTGCCAGCTTTGGGGAAAGAGAGAGGTGCAGAACTGCTCCTGGCACCCGTTTCCCGGGGCCACGGCAGTGCTAGGGACGCAGCCCCAGACATGCTTTTGGTAGAGCACCCTTTCTCCTTCCTCCTCACAGGCCTGCCGGGACGAGGCAGCTCTGCGGTAGCCCGTTGCCCTGGGTGGCGAGTGAAGCCCGGCAGCTCACGTGGCATGTGCCGGCACGCACCACGCTCGCAGCTGGCTCCGGCTCACTGCCGCCTGCCTTCCCATGGCGGGAGGCTCCTGCCCAGACGAGGCTGCCTGAGGTTTTCCAGCCGGCTTTTTGGCAGAGAGGCGGCGTTACAGATGCCGCTGGACTTTCTCCATTCGTTTCTCCCCATTAGTAACCAAAACAGCTGCTCCAGCCCTAAGCCAGGGTTGAAGCCCGAGGCTGACGGCAGTGGTAATTAGCTGTGCTGGCAGCGCACCCAGCGAAGCAAAACGGCTGGGTAGTCACCATGGCTCGTAACCAGCCTGTGCCAGTGGGGAAGCTAAGGCCTCCCTGATCCTCTCCTTCCTCCCTTGACTGTCAATTAGTTCCCTCCTTCCAGGAGGGATTAAAAGAAAAAATAAACTAAAAGGCCAACAAACACAGAGGAACACGCCAGCTTCTCCCTGCCAGTGGAGACGTGTGCCTGAAGGGGGGAGCATCCCATTTCCCCCGTGCTGGGGTGCACACTGGCAGCTGAAAGGCGGGGGTGAAGCCAGGCTGGCTTGGGGTCGGGCAGAGGGTGCGGCTCCCCGGCAACAGCACAGCTACCCAAGTTCACCCTCAGAAAGGACTGGTTTGCTCCGTACAGTTTTGGGGGCGGTAGGGCTGTGCCATCCCCCTGACAGAGACCCTCCAGGCTGGAGCAGGGCCAGGAAAAGCTGCTCCAGAGGAGGCTGTCATTCCTTTAATCAACAGCAACCCATCTCCAAGGGGTTTTACACATCTGACTCCCATTAAAACCAGAGGGATGCTGACCTAAGGGGACTCGGCCAGCCTTGTGCTTGACGCCTGCAGGCATCTGGGTCCGCTCCTTCAGATGCCGCCTCTTCTGCTTCTGCCCTGCGGAGGGGAATGCACCGCAGCTCCCTGCATGCCCCAAGGCACCCAGAAAAAGCCCCACAGGGCTTAGAGGCAGGTTGTTCCCATGTAACATTCCCAGAGCCGTGCCCTGAGGGTGTGCCGCGAGGGGCCCTCATGCGTGCCACCAGTTTGTCCCCTCTGTGAGCTCACGGGCAGAGCTCTTCCCTCGGCCCCTCTCCCTCTGCCCCTTGCTCGACTGCTCCGAAGCAGCTGGCGTCTCAGGTTGGTGTGAGCGTCAGAACAAGGCGGTTCGGCTTCCCGGAGAAGGACCCAACCTGCCCATCAGCCCCGTGGCGAGCACGCAGCAACCCCGGCTGCCGCTGCGTCCCTGCCGCTGTTTGTGAGCAATTAACAGGGACGTGGGACAGGGTGAGGCTGGGCGAGGTAGGAGACCAGAGGCAAGAAGGACGGGATCTCGTGCCATTTCAGCTTTTTAATGTGGCTCTTTCTTCACTTTGATCGCAAGGATGGTCGGGTGCCCGTGCATGTGTACCTACCTACACAGGCACACGCAGGCTCACAGGCACACACGTGCCTGCTCTCTGCCTGCTCACACAGGCACGCCTCTGCACACACGCGGTCACAAACGCAATATTCATTTCTTATTTTCACGGTTAAAATTAGCGGCTTTTCAAGGCGGGGAGCTCTCAAGACCACTACATTGACCAAACTCACCCCAGCCCAGGCCCCGTGCAGATGTGGTTGTAATTCTTTGCATTCAGAAATGGACTACAAGAAATGAGAAAGGAGATGGCAGTAACGCGCTGCCGCTCGTGCAATGCTTTGCTAACCTGATCCCATCGACCAGTCGGTACCCGCAGCAGTTTGCAGCTCTCCCCTCAAGCTACTCCATCCCAGCTCCCTGTGGTCCATCAGAGCATCCCGATGGTGAGAAGCTGCCTCAGGGTGTATCCCTGGAGGCTGCCAAAGCTTCAAGTCAGACTCATCACAGCACCACTGCAACCCTGTAATCCACTCCCATGAGATAGTGCCGCTGTGAGAAAGAAATCAAATCCCGGCTGCAAAAGAAAGAGGAATAAACAGCCACTTATGGAGCTGTGAACACTGGTATGGTTGTTCCTGTTCAGATATTCCCAACCCTGTAAACAAGAGCGGGATCAGGCCAGCATTCCCCAAATTCAGCGTTTTGCCTCAAAGTTTCCTGTGTTAAAAGCCTAAGGAAGACTCAAAACATAATCCTGCTCTAAGCAGTTAGGAATGCTCATAAGGAAAATGCCTCCCCATCCTAGTTGCTTACCACAGTGTTCACATTGCCTATAATAAATATTTCAGTATTTCCAGAATCCTACACTGTTCTTAACAGTTACCATTTAAAAAAAATATTTATATATACATATTTTTTTATATTTTATATATACACATACATACATATACATATATATATATATGAAAACCCTTGAAAGCATTTATTTGATCAGTCTAAAGACATGCTGCCTTTGGATTCTGCTTCTACCTTCTCTTGTGGCAGACCAAGTTGTATTTACCCTCTCTCTAGCACTCACATGAGATACAAGATACAAACTCTTACAGTTTCCTCTACCATGCTACTGATTGACAACAGCTCCAACCCTATCCCATCCTAACAACTCAAATCCAAACCCCACAGCAAGGACTTGGGTCCAAAATGGTCCACGTGGCTGCTGCTGTTGCTCCCGCGCTGAGCCCCACCATCACCAAAAACTGGAGGAACTGGGAGTAACTTCTTTACTTTGGACCTTACATCTTTGCAGTGGTTTATTCCTCCCCCTGCCCCCCAGCTGCCACCTTCAACACACTTTTTAATCACTTTCTCTGCTGATGCAGCGACAGCTTCGCGTTTATACTAAAGGGCAGTCTTTGGCTCATGGAGAAGGATATTTACTACTTATTTCTTACATACCTTGCAGACCCATGCATGCACAGGTAGAGTCAGTGGTCAGTCACCGTGCTAGGCTGCTTTTACAGACAGCAACATATCAAGCCACCTTCTCCTGCCCTCCTGCTGATTTCCCAGGCTCTGTTCATTTTCCCAGGTTTGCTCTAGGCTCTAAATACGTTCCAGATTAACAAAATTCGCTGCAGACCGAGATGCAAGGGGCAAAAATTTCCAGCCAAGCAGACGACCACGACCCCCAGCAAAGCTAGATTGATTTATCTCAACTAAAGATACCCCCTTGCCCCCTCCCGATGCCGGTGGGTGCCCAGGGGCTCCACGCCAAGCCCTGATCACTCCTCACCAGCCACCCGGCGAGCAGCAGCTGCGCCCCATTGACCCGCTAGAGGAGCATGGCTTCCTCGAGGATCTCCCGAGTGGCTTTAATGATCTTCCTCAATCAGGCATCAAAGCTCCTCTGCCAACAGCGAGTGACAGGAGCAGACCCAGCCAAGGAGAAGACATGCTCCCAGGCAAGGCGCTGGGCTGCAGCAGGGTGCTGCCACCGAGCTCCCTCCCACCCCCAGCAGGGCTGCCCACCGGGGGAGCAAGCCCCTGCACCTCTGCTCCCTGGAAAATTTAGTTTCTGGAGAGGCCTGTTTTGGGGAGAGGCATAGGCCAGCTCTTGCGAGAAGCTGGGGCTTTGGGGGCAACTCTGCTGCTTCCCCACAAGAGGTGGGTGAGCCAGTGGAGGAAAGTCATTGCTGCTGCTGGAGAAGCCTGCCAGAAGCCCAGAGCCAGCATCAGTTTTTGGGTTTGCCCCCTTACCCCAGTGCTTTTAACTCCTTAATGACCTTCCTGAACAACCAACCCAATCCTCTGTTGCCCAAAAGGCATTTGGCCGCCAGCAGTGAAGTTAAGATGTCAGTACAAACGCGCCTCTGTTGCCAGCAGAGTTTGGCTGCAGATCTGAGTTATGACACAGTTAATATGTAATGAGGTTATTAATATTATATTGTGACATACTTAAGATCACCAGATTTCCACTGAATACGTAATTGTCGAGGAGCCAAGAAATAATCCTTTAACTTCAGATTAAATTCAGTCCTATTTGACATCACATCCTTCATTCACGCCATTAAAAGAACCCAGGCCAGGAGGAAATGCTCACATCCAGATGAGATATTTTCTAACATATATGCCAATAAGAAGTTACAAGGTTCTGCAAGAAATGGTTGCTTCAAGCTTGTGCCTAGGCCCCATGTCTTAAAAAGGCCATTAAGCTGCAAACATATCTGTACCATCTTATTTTGACCTCATTCCTGACTGCAAACTTAACTCAGTGGGCCATAAAGACAGCTCCAAGATGCCTGCATTTGCTTGTCCCCGAAAGCAGCAGGGGCCAGGGGTGCTGTCACCACAGGGTGACCCAGCTGCACCTCCTGGGTGCGTAGGTGTGCCTACAGCCACCGCACACGCCAAACAGCCCAGCCTGCCCTTCCTTTCCTTAGGTGTGCCAGCTGCCACTGGAAGGGTGCTTAAGCCTCCTGCTCCTCTTCTGGGTCCTGCCCTTTGAGGTGCCAGCGATTGAACACATCCAGAGTTGAACGGTGAAGCCTCCATGACTCAGGGGGGCAGGGGGAAAAACAAACACAAGGGACGGGCCATGTGCTGCAGCCCCCCAGTGCAGGTTTTTTCTCCCCTCTGCCCTGCAAGGCTGTGCAGCGTGCTCTGAGGGTTGGAGGCAGTGGGTGTCTGCTCCTCTGGAGAAGCTGTTCCAGCATTTTGCAAGGAGTACAGTTGTCAACAACCTCTGTAACTCAGCCTACCTTTAACCTGGCCCAGCCACTACAGGGTTTTTTTTTTCCTCCTTCCCTCCTCTGCAGGGACTTTCTCCTTTTCTTCTCTGTCACCTATGATGAAGGTCCCCAGAGATCCTTCCTTCACCTCCTCCTGCCATGGCTGGGCTGGGTTATTAAGGATCTCACTCTAGCAGCAGAGAAATGGGTTGAGACACAAGAAACGTATTGATTAAGTGAAAAGAAAGCCAATAACTCCTGAAACAGAAAAGGGGGGGAGGGGGGGCAAGGGGGGGGGAAATAAAAATCAAGGCGGCAGCTGGGAAAGAAAAGCACATTGTGGAATTATGCAGCATCCCTGTAACAAAATCAGTTATTCAACTACCTGTGAGGGCACCTATTTGCATTATTCATAGGGTATTAATTACACAACTCTTAAATTTTTTTTGAGTCTTTGCCATTACAGCTCAACACCTGCAGCAGGTAGCCCAGCAGCGCTTTGTTGCCTCTGCTCCCTCCCCAGCACAGCCTATTCAGTTTTCTCCTCCTGCCTAATTATGACAATTACTTTCTTATCCTCCTCTTTTATTTCCCTTTACATGCATTGTTTGAGCCAGCTATTACAGCTTTAATATTCTTGTAACAAAGTTGTTGTCTGCAAAGACCCCACCCAAGATGGCACCATGATATCAAGCTCATATCAGGTAACAGCACTACAGCTCCCCACCAGGTGTTTTTTCTGACAGCTCCTAAAAAAAAAAAAAAAAAACCAGTTTGTGGTTTTGTTTTGTTTTGCTCTGACTGCTGCCTCTCCCCGTAGCCTCCTCTTACCACCCCTTCCTGCTCAACACGTGGCTGGATGAACACAGACGCATGGTCTCAGAAGTTTTTTTCCGAAGTGGCACATGTCCCAAGGAAGGGCTCAGCCACAGCATCCCTGCTCCTGGAAGCTGAAATCCATGGCACTCGCTGTCTAAGCATCACTGAGGACTTGGGATTACAGCCCTCCTGCAGCAGGACCAGGGTCCCTTCCCACACATCCCAGATCACAGCGGGTAATGTGCTTACTACTTAATTATCAAGAGAGCCAATAAAGAACCAAAAGAACACATTTGCAAGTGCTGGAAATACTGAGTCAGAGACTTCATCACAGTTGTTTAGCTTATTCACTAAATATAAATTCTGATAGCCAGGTGGGATGGAGCACACCCAGCTTTAGGCCTCTAATAGGACACAAGTGTGCAAAAGCTCCCTCGGCAGTCGGTGGAGAGAAAAAGAGGAAAAGCCAGCGTATTTATTCATCCCCACGATCCTCAGACACTGAGCTGTGTCTCTGGCCAGGCTGAGTGCCCTGTGCTGACCAGAGAGGGAGAGCAGACTGCCCAGATGAACACCTGGGAACAGGCTGGCCAAAGTACGGAGAGCCAAATCCCACCAAAGGCTGCCTACACTTTGTCGTAGCAGCTTTGTTGTAGCTCCAGAAAAAGCTCCTATGACATGCCTCAGGGTATCACTGGAGTTACGAGGGGGGGGTTGGTACAGAAGCTGGAGAACTGGGCTTAGGACTGTGTGTTGCATGGTCTCTTGAGGAAGGAGGAGGACTGTGGCAGTAGCAGAGCCAAGTATCTCATCTGATGGGTCCTCCTAGGGTGAGTGCTATTTGCGAGAGATTGCTGTCAGAGCTAATTGTCTGATAGCTTGGGTTGAGTTGACCAAGCTATTGGGCTAACACTAGGGTTAGCATTATGCTTTTGGACAGGGACAGAAGGAACTACAGAGCTGGATCTAGTCCTTGCTTTTAACGGTGGTAAGTGCTGGTGTCTCTCAGGGTAATCGGGTCATCAAACCTTGAGCTAGCAGTGCTTTGCTGAAGTGGTCTCCTGTGTTAGGGTTGGGGCTTAGGGCTGCCATGATAGAAGATGAGCTGGGGTACATGGGCATGGAGGCAAGTTTCTGAAGGACTGTAGATAATTCTGAAATTGGCTGAAGACTCCTGGGTGTAGGGAAGCGCACAGCTGGAGGGGGTAGGTCGAATGATCATTTGGTATAGGTGAGTCTGAGGAAGTTCAGAACTGAATCAAACACAGCCTAAAGACAGAGCATGAGGCAGGGTGCCAGCAGGGATTATCAGCATGTGCTTTGCATTGGGCTGTTCTGCTAAGGCCAGAGTCAGGGTTAAAAACCACAGGATCAAAAGAAATAACTTGAGCAGCGTTGCCTAGAAGGTGAATGCAGGCCAATAGTAGTAGTAAGGACAAATAACTCTCAGCCTTCCCAGTAACACCCAACCATTTCCATTTGTCTTAGACAAAGATCAACCACCCAGCATTCCTGGCACCAGCCTCCCATTCAGTAATCAGCCAAGCTTGCCACTCACTTTTCTACACCATGAGGATAAATTTTGCTTTTCTGAGACCTAACACCTGCCCTACCCCTGCCTAGGCCACAACCCCTTTCACTTTTACACCATAGTTTCCTGTACAGTAGGTGTAAACCATAATGCCTGTTCAATGAGTTGAATCTGGCCTAGAATAATCAACGCTGAATTCATGCCAGGAGGCACTGGCTCTCATTTAACCTTACAGAAAAATCTCATTCCACTTCTGAGCAAATCAAAGCCAATTTGCCTCCACGTGATGCAACCCTTATCAGGGGTTTGCAGATGCTTATATGATATGAAACTCTTTAGCTTCTGCTCTTAACAATCCAGTCCAGCGATGCTGAGTTGAACCTAAATGAATCATGACCCATTTGCCCTGGGTGATGCCCAACTCTTACCTGGGCTACAGGGACTACAGGAACCAAACAGAAATTACAGCTCTTTGTGAGCTGGTGTGAGCCCTAACCATAGGCTTGATATCCTTGCTTACAGACCCCGAGATGGTACAAAATGAATGAGGACTCTTACCCACGTGGTAGCCATCCTACTTTTAAACATGTAGCAGGACCCAGCAGAACAGCAGACAAAGCCTAAGAGATCTTCAGCCCATGCTAAGCCAAACCCCGTTGATCATGCCTTCTGCATTGTTTTTTCAAAACACACCTGAACAAATCAAAGATCAATGTTTTCCCTCAGGATGCCACCCTCAGTTTTGCATGTTCACCCTTGCAGGCACATTCACATACTGACCTGTGCAGCTCTTTAGACCCTTCCCTTTCCCTGTGGTCCCTCAGACGCAGGAGCCACAAACCCCCACCCACATGGCACCAGCAGTAATCAAAGCCCAAAGGCAGTGGAAACGCCCCAGAAAGCTGAGGGCAGGGCCAGGGCTTCATGCAACAGGAGCCGAGGTGTTTCCTCTTTTACCGTGGGGTAAATCCAAGGGCCAGGATGAGTCTGTGCGGCATCCTCAAGGGCTTAATTGGTTTTTGTAAAGATAAGCTCCTGAACTAAGATGAGGGCCAGGATTAGGAACAGCAGGGTTTGAGGAGGAGGGCTCGCATTAAAAGGAGCAAATGACTTTTGGACTATTTTGGGATGAGGCAGGGACTCCTACATATGCGTCTATGGGCACACACTTAATGCTTGGGTTGGAAGATCCTGTTTTCCTGCTGTAATTGGCCCAGTGGGGAGACAGAATGGCAGCTGGTGTCGCGCTGTTGGGGCTATTTAGCCCTTCTCACCATCTCAGCGAGCACCATATTGCCAAACCCACCATTAGCTCCACCCGTGGGGCCTTCCCAGCTCCAGCAGCAAATCTGCTTTTTCAGGCCACGCCGACTCTACCCTGCCCAATGCTCACACACCTCAGCGGCTCCAGCATCTGGTGTCTCCTAACCACCCGTGGGCAAAGAGCAGCCACTCATCATGGCTGCCAGCAGCCCTCTATTACATATCAAAGGAGGAGGATTGGGCAGGATTAGGGATCAAAACAATGCATGGAAGATCTCAGTCTGCTTCTGAATCATTCAGCGCTTGGAGGCTAGGATTAGAGATGGTGCCACTGGAAGCCAATAGCTCCTGCTTTTTTTTTTTTTCTATGGTAGGGAGAGTTTGCTTGGATGCTTCTCTGTGGCACAGTAGTTTTAAAGTACAGGGTTGGCACTTTAGCCCAAACTCTACGCCAAATGATAAATCCTGCAGATTTGCATAAATACTGGTGTCAGTCTGGATGGCTTCTGTGTAACTGTGGGGCATCTGTGGATCGCCTGGATGTACAATAGCAGAAGCAAATAACTTAATAGGCCTGTTGTGAGTAAAGCCTGCTTCAAAGGCGGGACTTGAAGTCCTGATTCAGAAAACCAAGGGATGATAGCTAAGCTGACTTACACATTTTGCAACACCTCCCAAGGTAGAATGAGGGCTGCTGGTAATAGCAGCAAGCGTCTCCTGGTTTGTCTCGGAGCACAAATTGTTCTCCAGGCAAACACGAGCAAGCCTAGAACTGGGCTTAATATTAGGGAAAGAAACAACAGGGACCGAAGACCTCTTTATCGTTGTTTTCTCTTAAGCTTAGGGCGTTACAGCAGATGCTGCTCTGGCAGGAGCTTAGTAAAACAGCCAGCACTCAGTGCCAGGCTGGTGCCTTGGGTTGATCGGGGTGCAGAATGAACAACATTTTTGCTCAAGGCCAGGAGGTCCACGGGGGATAGTTCAGGTTAACACCAGCAGAGCCACCTGCCTTCACCAGGCTATCTGGCACCACCTTTGCTCCTCAGCCCTAGCTCGTGGAGCCACCAAGGTATAAGCTCACACACACTCCCATGGCACCACCCAGACAGGCTTTTTGCCCCTTGCTCCTGGCTCCCTTTTTACCCCATGCTTTTCTGACACTCATGAGACAAGATAGGTCATATATAGGGACACACAGACAAATCGTCAGGGAAATTGTTCGGGAGCTATAACTTCCAGAGTACACATGCTGTTATTCCCCCCCCCACCTCCCCAATAGCAGATAGTGGCCTAGATGATCTCTCTGAATGTTTCCATTTCCAATTAATTCATTTTATAAGTGTACAATTTTTTTGAAAGTTAAAAAGAAGACAAAGCTTCAATTAGTCAGGTTATTTTTACCCATTAGATTTGGAGAACCTCTGTTGACTCTTTGAATAATTGCCTTTCTGCTTCAGGTTAGCATTATTGGACAGGCTATGGAAGCACATGCCCAACATGAAGCAATACAAACTATGGTTTATAAATTAACGTTTTTATTGCAGTAATCTTTCACATGAGAGGTACCTCTGCCTCGTTTATGTAGCCCTGTCCACCTTCATGTGCAAATGTAACGCTCGTGAATTTTACTAGATATTGGAAATGCTCACTGGAGTGAGAACAGACTCTTTTCACTGGCCACAAACATAATACGATGGCACTAACATTTTTTTTTTCCACCCTGCTCATTTTTTGATCCTGGCTTCTTATTTAATAATAAACCAGGCTGTGAACACACTGACTCATTCCTTGTTTTCTCAAAATAGCGAGAAGTTTTATTTATTTTTTTAATCAGTAACTACCTGGGAGAAAGGAATGCCTCATAAGATAAAGGCATTTAATTAGTTTGTTCGCTGTTAAGAAAAATATGTAGGTGGACGTGGGCGAAATGCCAAGCCAAAGTGGTCTGGCTTTACTGACAATTCAGCAAAAGAAAAAAGATTAGACGTCATGGAAAAAACTACTCCCTGAACAGGAAAAGCTGGACGCGGTGCATATTTCTCTTCATGATTGAGCTTTGTAACAGTAAAAGGAACCACTAGCATTAGCTAACAGAACGTGCTCCGGGTGCACAACGGCCACAAGACAACCTATGTGTAAGCTGAATTGGAGCACTTTGCCAATTACATGAGATTTCTTTCAAATATCTTATTTTTCATTATTATTAACATTATTAGAGCAAAAGCGAGTACTCCCTCTCGCCCCCAGGCTGCACAAAGGCCAACACATCAGCGCTGTTCAGGGGCACTGCGAACATTTGGCTACACCACATACGTTTCAGAGCAGACTCAGACATGGGGCTGCTTTCATTTGTAATTCAGAGCGCACTACAAAGCGGAATACTTTTTGTAACCAGGTTAGCAAACAAACAGCACCATAGCAATCATCCTAATCTTGATTTTAATGCTTTTCACGTTCCTGCGTTCCTGCGGACGTGAAACACTCGAGGTAAAACGTGCTGGAATCCCAAAACACAAACGAGCCCATAGAGGAGCACAAGCCTGTTTAGACTTTGGCCGTTCTTGCTGAAGGCCGAATTTGCATCGCAACTGGGTGTCCTCTGTACTCTGTTCACAGCCGGATCCTTCTGGTCCGCTGCTGCCCAGGAGCTATTCCCCAGGCCTGAGTTTGTGCTGCATCCTGAAGCGGGAGCACGCCCGGCTGTACCGAGCTCCTCTGCGGGGACTGCAGGGCATTTCAGCCCAAGCTTTCCAGCTGGCTGCTACATCGGGAAAGCCTACCAGCGTGTTTTGGATACAGTATTATCTCACTGCCAGTCATCCTTTACCCTTTAGACTTTTGTCCCAGATAACAACCAACCAGCTCCATACCTTTCCCGATATCCACGATTCTTATCATAGCGACCTGGCTTATTTTACAGTCACTCAGTTAACTCCCACCTTTGGGTTGTTAAGTCGGTTGCTATTAACCAGGACAGATACTGAAATAGCCAGTCCATTATTAGCTGCCTCCCATTTCTGAGATGAGCAGTTTCTACCATTTTGGAGGAACCTGGCTGCCCGACTGCTTCTCCAGCAGACTTTTGGGAGTGTGAGATGTCTGTTTACTGCAAGGTCCCAAGGCATGATAGCTGCCTTTAAAAAAAAAAAAAAAAAAATTTCCATCCATCCCCTCCTATACCATCAGGGTCTGTTACAGACCCTCCTATCATATTGCCTTGTTTTTTCCCTTTTATAATTGGAGCATTTCTGTGCATGACCACGAATGCCTGTAAGGAACTTGGCGAGACGGCTTCTTCGCAGCCACGCACTGCCCGGACCAGGTGCGTGTATGGGAGACACTTGTAGGCAAGTCTCCAGAACAAATTGAACCCAGTGGGAGGCATCTAGTTTTGAAGACCAGGTCTGACATTTCCAGCAGCTGTTAGTGATTGCACAGGGACCTGCTGTATGGGAGAGGACGGAGGTATGAGCAGGGAACAGGAATTTACATCAGGTCAAAGACTGTGAACCATGAACAGATCAGAAGTTAAAAAGAAATTAGCAGGTGGATGGTCTGCTCCCTGACCGGCAGAGAGAAACCTGGCTCTCACCCTTTCTTCTCCCACGGGATCTTCCCTTGCATACGCTTTTTCCATTACAACTTCCACTTCCCCTGCGCCCCAGCAAGACTTCCAACGAGTGCCCTTACACAACTCCGATTTCCTTGGGAGACAGGCTGGGAACCCTACCTAAATAGACAGCAACTGGCTCAGCACTTCTTGCAGCTGAGCCAGTATCAGCGAAGGTAATGCCCACACCACAGGCTAAAAGGGTGCGACTGCTGCCTGGGAAGCCACGGCTCAGGCACCAACGGCAGCTTGTGTCCCTCAGCACGGCTCCAAGCAATCTTCCACGCTCCCAGGCAGGGTTTACAACTTGTTATTTTACCCTGTATTGCCATTGCATCAGGACAGGTGTCAGACACTTTAGACCTTGGCTGGTTACTTTTCCTTTCTAGGGTGCCAAGAGGGGGGGAAAAAAAACCCAACAAGATTAGCTTTGAATTTTCTCCTCCAGGAGAGATTAGAAATTAAATCCTGGTTTAATAAATCTGCATTTTACCCAATCTGACCCCCCAGAGCGAGGCTAAAGGCAACAAGTTCTCCTTACTACATCCGCACAGCTTGGCCAGCTGCTCTCCTGCCAGGGAACACGGGCTCCTCCAAGTTAATGCATTCCTTCTTATTTTGTATCATCTTCTCTGGGTCACAGCCCCTCTGGCAGGATGACACAACCATCGTTTTGCAACACGTTGCCTGTACACACAGCAGCATGGACCTCCCTTCCCTCCTGCCATTACCCTCCCCAAACCGGTGAGCTTTTCCCTCTGTCACAACCACAGGTGCTGTTTTTCACCCAGGAATTCACCTGTACACACACAGCTCCCATCGGACGGGGCTAGGGCTGAACTGTTTCCTTGCTAGGTTGATTCTGAAGGCTGACTCTTGAGCACAGAGGTGGGGAACCTCCACCCCTGTGACAACTTCCCCAGCATTGCCTGGTGCCCTGTGAAGTCCCCCCTCTGTTTCCCATCCCTTCTATGGATCTTTTTCCAGTCTCTATTTCCACCCCTTTGTCCCTCTGGGACTCCCACCTCCCAACCTCACAAAGGTCGATGCCTGCCTTGGGGCAGGTCACTGTTGCGCAGCGGCTATGGGATGCCCAGATGGCTCTGGGCTTAGCAAGAGACCTGGTGCTGTGGGGTGGGACATGCTGGGCAAGAAGGGGCACGCAGCCCACTGGCTGTAGCCATGTTCATATTACAGAACGGCAGGGGTTAGAAGCACCACCGGAGATCATCCAGTCCAACCCCCCTGCTCAAGCAGGCTCACCCAGAGCAGGTTGCACAGGACATCGTCCAGGCGGGCTTTGAATATCTCCAGAGAAGGAGACTCCACAGCCCCCCTGGGCAGCCTGTGCCAGTGCTCCCTCACCCTCACAGTAAAGAAGTTCTTCCTCACGTTCAACCGAAACCTCTTATGCTTCTGTTTGTGCCCATCAATACCACAGGTCTGTGGGCACTGTATGGGGTCCAGGCAGTAAGGAAATACAGACTGGTGTGTGCTACTGCAAGAGCCACCAATATGGTACCCGAAAGCCCCCTGTGGCCCCAGGTAAAAAAAAGGTTTCTCACCCCATTCTAGTCGAATACAAGACTTTCCCCTCCGTGTTAGTTTCTGCACTTTCCATACTCAGCCCAGCTTAATCTTCACTGCGCCCACATACAGTATTTAGCCACATTATTAAGCCTTTGTAGACTGCAGCAGACACACACTGCATTATGTGAAAAATATAGGAATTAATGTAATTGTTTTTAAACCTGCCGCAGTCTCCAGCATCAATTAAATACTTAAAGTACAAGGTATGCATGGGAGATAATGGTAGGAGTATAAAAATGGCACTGGCAAACAGCTCTTAAAGAACATGAATTTCTGGTTGGGGGGGGGGGTGGTGGGAGAATATCAAGAAGGAAAACCTGGAAGTTTCCATTACATGAAATGCCTCCAAAATAATTCATAAAACTTTCATTGTGAAAATTAATATAATATAGACAGATTTGAGGACTTCAAAGAAAAATCTCAGTATTCCTTATTTTTATTCATTTGAATAGCATGTTTTGATACATACGCCAAATCATATTTTTGTCTTAAAAACATTAAGTAAACAAGTTGGCTGATCAGATGTTGGAAATGAACAGAGTGAAAGGAAAAAAAAAAAGAAAGAGTCAAAAAGCAGGAGGAAGCAGTAAAGATAAAATGTTTGGCATTTTTACCATATCCTGCTTCGTGTATTGGCAATTAAAAATGAAACAGAAAAGATGATTTAATTTTCATGAAACGAATATAAATTCTGAGCAAATTAAAAAAGTTTTGCCCATAAAATAACCACCTCAAAACCACTGCAAAAAAAGGTAAACCCCAGCTCCTCGCATCTTCCTCAATACTTTTGCTCTTCCTTCCCTAACAACGATGTGGAGGAGAACGGTGAATTTCCCAGCCACAGGAGAGGCCAGCAGTGTTTCAAAGGTTTAAGGAAGCGCAATACGAGGTGCAGTGCTGATGTAAAGGGAAATGAGAGAGGTGAGAAGGCTGGAAAAATATATCCCCTAAGAGAGAAAACCTGACAAAGAACGAACAGAAGAGGACTGGTGAATGGGAAGCTGACTTAAGAGCCTGTGAGCAATGAGGAACATTTCCAGCGCTTGGTGCTTACAGCTTTCACTCCAGCGTCTCCCAGGCTGAACGGCGGGTTAGGCAATAACCCGCGCCTTTCCTGTATGGGCCACTGGGGAACAGCATCATTCGCTTGTCATCAGAAATTCTCTTTAGACACCGAGTAACAAGTTTGTCACGTAAGCAGATCAAAGGCACTATTTGAAACGCAAGCATCAATCCCCTCCATAAAATTTTACAGTTAAATATCGACATATAGAAAAGAACTTAGATCTGGGAAATTTTTCACTCCTCAAGCTGCACCTGATTATTTTCATCCCTTAAACCACTTTCTCACCATCATTCAGATATACATCTTTTTTTTCCAGCTCATCTTTTGCCTTAAAAGGCAGCCTGACTTCTCTTGCTTGTTTACATGTTGGCTGAACACAATACTCCATATTATCCCCTGTTCCCTACAGATATTCAGAGGAGGGCTGTGCCGCATCCACTGACTGGCAGATGATAAAAACCTTCTTCCCATCAACCACACCCAGGCAAAGAGCATGCTGCCAACGTGCAACAACTGGGCTCCTCTACATGTGCACAGCCTGGATTTAGAGGAAGAAAAAGGACGGACGGATGGCAGCTATCATGAGGACAGAGCACAGTGGCACTTGGAGAAGGTAGCTTATTTCAACGGGGCCAGCCTGGGCGCCAAGGTCTCTGATGCAAGGGTCAGCTTTGAGGGACCTCATTTCACACAGCCAAGTATGGGGGAGGGAGGAGGATTAGGAGGGGAAGAGGAGTCCTGAGCCACGACTGAATTGCATCAGAAATCCACAATACCCACAGCAGCTCAAAAAACCCCCTTAGTACCAACAGCAAGAGCTCCAAGCCCCCCGTCCCTTGGAGGCTGGGTGGGAGCGGCATCAGCGGGCAGTCCCGGTGCCTCTGCGTGCACGCACGCACGCAAACGTGCCGGTTCCTCATCGAGCTCGTGTGAGCAGTTCTCACCATGGACAGCTTATCAGCAAGACAGCTATGAGAAAACGATAAAGGCCAATAATAATTACACCTGCTTGTCTTGTCACCGGGTAAATATTGTGGGACTCATGCTGAGGAGTGCCGAGTCCCTTAAAATTCACCCGAAGTCACCCTGCACCTCTCAGGATCTGAAATACTAGACGCTCATATGCTAGATAAAAGTGATCAAAATATCTGAGGGAAGAGTTTTCTATTAAAAGAAGAAAAAACCCCACATTCTAACAAAAACAAGATGTTTTGCAGAAATTGTTTGATATCTTTCTTTCTCAAGAAAGGAAGAGACCAAACAATTTTTCAGATTAACACAACAGAATGAGAAAATTTTTTGATAGAGTATTTTTTTCATTATTTTCTATGTTCTCTCTATTAAAATATGTTTACCTGTATAACAGTAAAGTAAAAGATGCCCATGCTATGAAAAACGAAAGGTTTCTGGAGAATTTTCATTAGGAATAACTGAGTTTGGTTTTGCAAGAAATGTGGACTTTTTGTTCCCACACAGGATTTAAATGTCAGCACTGGACTTGAGAATGGAAGTACCAATTTCTCAGCAGCTCCACCACTAAAAACATGCTTCCCCTGATTAAGTTTTGTGGCAACTGCTGTAATAAAGACAGGAGCCAGATAAAGATACTTTTTCTCAGGGAGAAGGGGAAAATCTCCGTAACTCATACTTGCTTGGAAAAAGAGTTAAAGTTAATACATCTTTCCACAGTGGCATGTTCCTTAGGCTGGACGGAACCCATTAAAAAAGCACACAGAAGAGTCGTGTATCACGTACCAAACCCTATTAATTTCTCACTTTCCCACAGAGGAAACTGGCCATTGGGCATTTTCATCTCCACATCTTCAAGTCATTACGTCCCAACCACTCACAGGACAAACTTGAGCTAATTAGAGCACAGTCTCCCAGGTTTTAATCCTTGAATATTATTTCAAGTTTACATCATAACACCAAAAGCTCCTTGACACCGACAGCTTAATTTGCTGTCATTGATCGCTCCACTACCACTTTAATCAGATAGGCTGCAGTGTCAGGGACCCACTGAATGAGCTACCTGTGGTGTAATCTTGGGTGCGTAATACTGAGTTTTGTATTAATAAAGGCTGATATCACCATGATGCACTCCTGAGGCAGATAGGAGAAGCTGAAATGAGTGGAGTAATGAGGAGCCCCACCCTTTCCATATATACTTGTTAATAACTGGTTTCTTTTAATAAGGCTCTTCTAAAGGACAGGCCTTTTCCTTCCCAGCAGCCATACATAATACCCACATAAGCATAAACGGAGACGTTTCCTTCTAAAGCTTTGCTGTCGCGCCACCTCAAAAGGTACATCTCCATCAAGCCAGGGGCTTGTAAAGAGAAAACCAATACTAAGCACAAGAAAACGAAGTCAAAGTGGGAACAGCCCTGCCTGTGAATAAGCCCTGGTGGACAAGACCTTACCTTCCCACACACCCCACGCTCTTTTCCAAAGGGTATCTCTTCTCAGAAGAGGGGCTAGAAAACTGCTTGCACCCACCCTGCACCCCCTTGAGTTCACAGCATCTTAGTGCAATCCTACCATCATTACCGATTTCAGGAATTGGGCTGGACCATGCAGCGCAGCCGTGGGGCTGTAGGGTCCTTTTGCCCTCAGTGCTGCCCCGCTGTGCAGACACCGACCTCCAGCACAGAGGCAGAGCGCAGAAAGGGACAAACAGCCACAGCTACATCTCCCAGAGCTCATCTCTCGCCATCCTTGGTTAGATGCTTGTTACACACAAGCAACAGAAGAATCAAGGCCAAAATTTGCACACTTTATGCTTTTATCATTAATTTCCTGCTAACTGGCCTAGAAGCCCATCTTGCAGCCTCCTTTTGCTGTGAATGAAGTTCTTTTTCTCTTGCTATTGCCACAGAGCTTGACATTTTCTTTCAAGCCCTCCTAAAACTTCCTCTCCTTCTCGCTGTGCTACCTTGCATTCAAGCTCATTGGATTCAGATCATCAGCCAAGTGAAGTAAGGTCTGAAACACAGCTGTGTGTCATATCTCTCTGTCTGTCTGTGAGATAAAGCTGGGTGGAGCCCAGGGAGGAAAGGAGAGCAGAGGGGAGCCTGGTGTGGGGCAGGAGTGAAAGACCCAGGAGGGAAACACATGGTACTGGACAGGGAGAGATGTACGCAGCTCCTTGCCCAGTGCAGTGAATGGGGAGCAATGGGAGGATGACAAGAGCCCCTGGTATTTAAGTCAGGCATGCAATCCAACCCTGCAGGGAGATGGCAGAGTGGGGTGAGAGGGATGCAGGGAACTGAAAACCCCCGAAACAGAGGAATGCAACACAGTGTGACACAGTTCATGCCTAGCAGTGTTCATAGCACTGACATTAAGGAGTACTCAGGCTACTAGAAGGACTGCAGCCATACCAGAGTCCTACTTTGGTGCAGATCCTGAAAGCTGATCCAGAATAAGGGAGCCAGACAAACCCTGTAGACCTCCAGAGAGACCAGCAAGGCTCAGGACAGGCCCTGGAAGAGGCCTTTGAGGAGTAACACTGATTTTGGGGGTTAGGCTAGATGACCTCTAAAGGTCCCTTCCAACCCAAAACATTCTATGATTTGGGGAGAGGCGTGTGAAGGGTCTGATACATTCCTGCGGATCAGAGGAAGACTAGAGACCTCGAGTTGGAAAGGGTGGGCCTGGGTACTAAAGAAGCAACTCTACACAAAGAAAAGCATCCAAAAATGCCACCATTTTTGATCTCAAGGGAGCACAGGAGGAGTCCCGGGTGCATACGTGCCCCAGACCTGTACAAACGGAGCAAGACATGTGCCCGCCCCCAGGAAATGGTGACACGAGGCCAGGGGCTGTGGCAGTGCAGGGCTACAGCAGGGCTGTTGGCAAGTGCCCCAATGCTGGTGGCAAGTACCCCGATGCTGGGAGGGCACAGGCCCTCCTCCCTCACCCCCCGGTGCAGGGGTGGAAAGCCCAGCTGGGCTTTTGGGGAAGAGTGGGTGAAAAGCATGGCCCTGGTTGCCTCCAGTTAGCCTGCCCACTGGTATGGAAAGGCAGGGGAAGATGAAATGAAGGGATAATGAGGACAAATCAACTGTGACCACTCCGATAGGCAGCAACCTCCACGCAGTGTTGCCTCATCACTGTGGCAATTTCAGTAACACAGTGCAGGGATGGAGGGCCTTGCAAGAGGACAACGTGCAGAAGCCCACGAGGTCTTGTCTCCTCTTGGGCAAGATGGGTGATGTCCGGGTGCCGAGCCGTGCCTTGACTCAGCAAAGCTGTGAGTGCAAGACACGCACCCGGCTAAGATCAGAAAGTACCTTGTGCTCTTCGCATGGAAAGCACTATGGCAACTGGAGAGGAACACAGGAGGGCGAGATCCTGAGGCGATTACTCTGACCTTACTCAGTGGGAATTTTGCCTGAACAACAACTGAGTAATGACTTTGCATGTTGGCACACACATGACACACCACTGCATTTTATATGGGAGTTGTCTAGATTTCTAATTAGTTTGCACTTGTCCTGGTTGTATTTTGACAAAACAGCACTAGACAAGCCTATTTTATTCTACCCCTTCCTGTATTTAATAGCATCTATGATGCACCTAGAAAACACCTGGGGGCTGGTGGGGCTTAGCTCCATGCTGCCACCTGAGTATAGCTACAAGACACACGAGTGCAAACTCACTGTGGACTTTGGGCAGGCTCCAGGGATGGTGGCAGGGAAAGCCTGACTCTGCTTCGGACTACAGTATGGACAGTTTTTCCAACAGGCACTGTTGTGCACGACTGGACTTTATCCACCACCTCCTGTCCCGTAAGGTACTGCCACTGTGCCCAGTGAGTGCAAAGATGTCACCCTGCGCTGCCTTTGGTGAAGGCTGTGGGGACAGCTGAGGTTTGTGGGGCAAGGAAAGCACTTGAACACCAACCCGCTCACCCCAATTCCGGCTCTGCCCACAAGCAGAGCACAGGTCACTAAGCGCCTCTCTCTTCAGCTCTCCGGACAATCCTGGCCAGCACTGCCCACGGACTGACAGACGCCTCATCCTCTTTGTGGTTTAATGCTTCTCCACCGCCACCGCATTTGGGAAGAAACCCTGAAGCGGCAGTGTGTCTGATCCGGCTCTGCTCCAGGACGTGGAGGCTGCCCACTGCAAGCAGCCCCACACCCTGAGGCAGGCCTGACCCTCGATGACTGTTCTCCCCAGCCCAATTTCCTGGTCAAAGTTCTCCGACTCCTCTGAGCACGCACTTAAGTTATTATATAACACCCTCTTAAGTGCTGTAGAGCATTTCCAGCATCACCGAAGCCTCGTTTCTGAAGATGAAAAAAATAAAACCCTGTCACCACCAAATGTTATGGCAGAGTTCCTTCTGGTTGAGGCTGAAAGAACGAGAGTACGCTGCAAGTTTTACAAGCTGGCTCTTATTTCTTTGAATAGACAGAAGAAGAGATTTCCCTTGCAGACAACACCTGCAATTTTATTTCCAAACCCAAAAGAAGATGCTTGTGTGTAATTATGCAGCAACATGCTTTCAGTTGGGGATTTAATAGTAAGATACAGAAAAGAAAAACACCATGTGTGTCCAACTAAATATTGTCCTTATGACACATAATGATAACAACAGATCAAACCAGAGACCAGAGTGCAACACATACTCCAAACAGCCCCAAAAGTCACATTGCTCCGTGCAATGGGAGGGTTTGCATCCCTCCCACAGTCTCACTGAAGCTGACAGGAGCATGAAGAGCGTCCCAGCCCAATGCACTGTTCGGTCCAAAACCTCCGCCTGTTGTGACAAGCATGTTGTTATAGGAGAGATATACTGCAAGCAATTAACACCTTTAAAATCTATTTTGATCTTCAGATAAGATCAGTTTACTAAAACAAGCTCAGAAATTGCAAAGGTCTCGTTACCGGCTTAGAGGAGAGGAGTTCCGGAAAAGCTTTTAAGGGCATGGGTCAAGCATGCAATGCCAAGTTTAATAGCAGCAATTTAGTATGCTGCTACCTGTTAAGCTGTTTCTAACCCAGGCCTTTGCACTGCACGACCAGCCACCAGCAAGGCTGTAAAACAGACCACGTGCCAGCACATCGACGTCACTCACGGACTAGCTCAGACCCTGTTACGGGCAACCACTTGGCACTAAACAAGCCAAAGCGCACGTACATGATCTCTGCCACCAAAGGCAGACATCGCTGCCAAAAGCCAGTTTGCCCTCAAAATACCATGGGCATTTCTGCACTGAACACATCTTTTAACCTCATTTTACTATTTAACTGGCACAATTAGCAGCATGTTCAAATAAAGAAATAAATGGAGATGTAAGCACCCCAAAGCGGACTGGCGTCTAATGCCTGAGGGGTTCCTTTCCAAAACGTGGAGGAACTCAGACTTCAGAACTGACCAAATGAGTTGGACTTAAAACTCCTGCTATTTTTGAACAGTGGCCACATTTTCCATCCATCTTGAGCATGGTGTGACCAGCACACCTCCAAGTCTCATCAGCCGTAGTTTTTGGCATCACCATTGGTCTCGCAGAACTTGCTCTGTAATCTGGCATTTTACTGAATAAGGATATGGATGCGTATAACTTTCCTCAACTGGCAAGAAAGTTCACACCGAATCTATTTCTGAAGTTACCACACAGGGTAACTCAGCCACATTGCAACAGGATATATAAATCCCTGCATACATAAACTCTTGGGGAAAAAAAAACCCATTACTCACTTGGATTTTGTCATTGTTTGACTGTTTTACCGACTACATACAGAAGGCAACAAGTGTACGCGCCTAGTTCCACAGAGAAGTCTCTGCCATTTTCATACATAATAAGACACACAAGCTCAAGTTTCCTGACCAAAATATTTTTGGTTGAAAAATTACTCTGACCTCAGAATTTAAATTTTTTTATTTTGCACAGTTTCAGGTTTTTCTGGGCAGCTTAACGCCGCCTTTCCAACATCAGTCACACAGTACAGGAATTCAGGTGTACCATGCCCTTATTGTTTTCTGCTGAGCTGAACAGTTAGATTTTTGTGGTATATTTTCTACTCATCCAAGCCATACAGTATTTCCTCAATGGAGATGTTTTTCAACATAGAAGCTTGAGCCTAAAAGAAGAAATGCCCTAATTTCAGTTCCAGCTGGACACCTGAAAATCCAGTAGCAGCAACTGAGGCTCTAATCTGGAGTAATTTTATTTCTTTTTAATTGTTTGATATTCAGCATGAAAACATATAAACCTCTAAATAGACAGGAATTCCAAGTTTCATTCACCTGTAAATACCTACTTATCTGTTCATATCTGTAGAGATACAAAACAGTCACCTTCCCTTAAGCATTTAGCCCTGTATTTCTTTCAAGACATTCCTGTGCTGACAATAAACTTATGCTTATAGGAAAGGCTCCCTTTGTTTCACAGTTTTATACAAACCAGTGCCACTGGTAATCAAACACTACGATTTTAAAAAAAAAAAAAAAGTCTCTCCCTTCCCTGAAAAATCCCAGGTATTTTAAGCGTGGATGAATACTTTGTCTGGGAAGCAGGAAGACAACATGTCAACAGACATCCAAAAGCATTAATGTTTAGGACAGAAGAGCAGATGTGGCAATAAAAGTCTTTTGAGGGCAATTCATTCTTGAAATTAAGCTGAAACACTCGTCAGTTGATGGATGTGCTTAGTGTGAGCAGTCTCCTCTCCTGAAGAAACGAAGAAGAAACGTAGTAGAATGCAATGAAAAGATCTCCTGAAACCACACCCCACAAAAGCATTTTCTTCCTTTACTAGTTGAAAAGTGCCCTGCTACAGATTTATTGGGCATACTTTTTATATATATAAATATAAACACACACTTTTTTTTCCTCACTGTGTGTTGGCACCGAAGTAAATAATTTCTCCGGAGAGAGGTTTAGGTAACAATGGGGAGGAGGAGTGGCTTGTTTGGAAACATAATGACACAGCCGGACACACTCAATGTCAACAGAGATTTCAATGCACTTGCACAAGAAAATATTATGGGAGAGGTCTGCGCTGTAACTGGGTGAAATACTTCTCCTTGTACCAATACTGTATCATCATGACGATGCAAATTGGTCTGTATCAGGTTCTACCTCATGGCATTGGGACAGACATTCATTACGAAGCCATCCTCGGTCGTGAGAAACAAGAGGTCATTTCTTTCAGCACCCCATTAGCGACTTGTCTACAAATACCTGTACTCTCAGCTCCAGCACTCAGCTGGCATAACAGCCTTAGAGAGGATTACTTCATTTTAGAAGAAAAAGTAAGCTGTGTCTATTAATTAGATTTCTGTGTTGAAAGATACCATTTTAAAGTCCATGTATTTCATACAAGTTACTGAAAGGTTCTTCCTGACAGACTTTTATATATGTGCGTGCACTTCCAACCCTCCCCCCTGCCAAAAAAAAGTGGTTTTGAAATAATTGTTCTGTTCCACCACCAAGAAACCTGGTACTTGGAAAGTTATTTCTTTGATGAAGGTATTTCAAATCATACTCTAAAACCAAAGTAAGAAAGCCTCAAGAAGAAAACACAGACTATTTCAGGTTCTTTCAAGTTAAAAATTCTAATTGTCAGTGTTTGTGAAGTTCATTTCTATTGTCCCATTAACTCAAGAAATCAATTCTTAAACAAGTTTTTAATTGACCTTCACGTCCTCACTTTTCCTCTTTGCTCTCCACACTGCTGCCCTCCCAAGTCTCTTTCTCTCCTCCTCCCCACAAACAGGCTTGTCATAGACTTTTTCTGAGCACAGACTGGAGGGCTGTCACCTGCTCCACCAGGCCAAAGACTGGCATCTCCTCCCAGATCTTGCTCTGCAGCCCAGGGTCATGCCCCAGCTTTTGCCATGGCTCCATCCCCACCACCACCAAGCAGGATGCGGGCTGCCTGCTGCCTCTGCTCTGCCCATGCTCTGCCCCTTGCGCTTCCTGCCCTGCTCCAAGGTAGGAGTTCATGGCAAGGGTCAGCAACTTGTTGCTACAAAGAGTGGAAGCTCCTACTCTCCTCCCTTCCTTGTCCTCCCTCCACACACCCCATGGCAGGTTTCCGGGCAGAGGACACCCTGACTGTTGGAGTGTGCAGGGGGGAGGGCAAGGGAGGGCAACCAGGGTTTGGCCTGTTGGCAGTCACCTCTTCTTCTGCTTGCTTAATGCACACCTGGTCTAGTCTCTGTTCTTTCTTTGTATGAGAAGCCCGATGGTCATGTAGAATTTCTAGCATTATTTAAGCATCATGTTCATCTCTGTGGAACGTGATCTTCCTGCTGACTCTGGTGGGAGTTGACTCAAGTGCAACATTTGAGTAAATAAGTTAGTTTAATGTTATATTAGAAATATCCTCAAAACAAACATAATTCAGCTTCTTGCTCATGCTCCCGGCTTTACATAACTAAACCTGTGACTAGACTTTTTTTGCTCTAGAATCAGCTGGGTATGCAAGTGATTCCAAACTTTATGGAAACATAGAGCCTTTCCATGGATATTAAGATTTGGCTGGCCATCTAAATATCAGTCTCCATGCTGCTCCTGACTGTAGATCCAGCCTGCTCTTCACAACAGCAGAAGAGAAGCTCCACAAAACTCAGGACATGCCTCTGCAGAAAGGCAGTGGAGCACATGGTTTGTAAGCTTCGTTTGCTCTAGGTAGAAATCCAGATGCTAAATGCGTGTTAGAGGGTTGCTTTGTTTTTCATTGTTTTTTAATGGACAAGACTCCAGCCCTTGTTTGCGACAGGGGAGGCCTGCCAAAAAAAGAACCAAGCAGAGATAGTCACACACGCCCAAGCTTGCAGAGGTTTCCAAACAATGACTCAGCAGCCAGACCTCTCTTGGCCATCTCACAGCAACCCTGGCACCGCAGAGCAACAGCAATGACAGTTCAATGTCAACATTAGCTCTTCAACAGCTGATCTTTTCTGTTGGTTAATCAAAGACTGTGGTAGGTGTGAGGATCACAAAGAGATATGAAACTCTGCAGGGAAGGAAATGCAACAAGCAGGGGAAGAAAAGACACAAAAATGGAAATAAGAGGGCCAGAGCATGGAGGGAGGGGGGGAAAGAGAGAAGGAGACAGCAGAGTCAGACAAGTCAGAAATAGTAGCAACCTAAAGGTCTAGCTTGTGAAGAAACCATTTTAAAAACCCACTAATTAAAGGCCAGAGAAAAATTATATCCTTGCTCCCTCTGTGCAAGCTGCTTCTTGACAGCAGGGATTCTTCTACAGGGAGAGACAAAAAAAGACCTGACCTTAGAGATAGTTGTTCCTATAAAGGAGTTGCAAATAAATCTACTGCCATGAGGCCAAAGAGAAGTCTCCAGGCTGAGACCCCCACCCAAACCACCAGCCCTGCCACTGAGGGAGAGCAGCCACAGCACACCTTGACTTCCTAAAAAGCTGCCTTGTCTTCCCAAAGAGCGAGTGCCTTGGACCGAGCACGTGTTTCAGAGGTAGGTGATGTGCCAAACTCCTCTGCCAGCGCAATCAGCTGCGAGCCACCGCAGGGCTGCCTGCCTCCCAGCAGGAATCACCGCTGAGCTTTCTGTTCCAATCTGAAGTTTGCCGGGGACTTACAAAACATCCAGAAATGTGATAAATGATTTATCTTTCCCTAACGCAGGTCGTCTCCCCTCCCACCTCACAATACCCCAAGGGCACAATTAAAGCCTTTCTGGATAACAGGAACGCTCCCTGGAGTGCTAATCATGCCGGAAAGATTGCTGGAGCATTTAGAAACCTAAAGCTTATCTTCAGTGCCATACAAAAGGGGATCTGCTTCTGCAGACATCCTAATCTGCAGGTTTCTATTTAAATTTCAGCTGATTCCCACCCAATCCCACACTGGGAATAAGAAAAGGCTGATTAGAAGTTGGGTGAATCAATGTGCGCTGAATGGCCTAGAGAAGTAGGAAGATTCATTTTAGCACTAATAAAACTGGGAAAGCTGTGGGTGGATGACTAAAAGGAACAAAGGGCTGCTTAACAGCACTGAGCTAGGGTAAAAAGGACAGGAAGAAAAGCGCTCATAAAACTTTATGACTAAGATCAGAATGAGATGAGAAACAGGGGAAGAAATATTGGATCAGGAAACACACCACTCAAAACCTACGGCAAGTCACGTTGACTCCTGCCTTTTAGGACAGGAGGTCTGCCTTGCTGAAAGGGTCAAGTTCCCCTCTTCCATGTGCCCACAAAACAGCTGGTTTCCTTCAGTGAATTCATGAGACTACTCAAGGGAGGTCCAACCTCACATTGCAAAGCAAGATAAACACAAAGGTGCTGGAGCCGCTGGTTATTCTGGAGTTTTATTAAGATCATCCACATTAGGAAGAGGGGAAAAAAAAAGTTACCCAGGGGAGGTTACAGGGCAACAGATGTGCCCTGAAGGACTCGAAACAAGGAGAAAGAGCAACAGCTTCAGCCTTCGGGAAGAGAGGCCAAGCATTCAACCAAGCCAGAAACGGGACGACCTGGGGCCAGTGTTACAGCACTTTGTCAGGGCCTGTATTTCTTCTGCCCTTGCTTTACTCACCCCATGGCTATACAGAGAACTTTCTCCTCCAAAGTCATCAATTTGCAAGTCTCATGAGTGTTTAACTCACTTAATAATCTGGTTTTTGCTAATGTATATTTTGAACCACGGTCTCTGTTCATTAAAACCAATTTTCTTCTAGAAGTACAGAATGGTTTCAATATTTTGAAACAGCAACGTGCGAGGTCCCATGGAGATCTAGCATTCAGACTTTCTAAAAAGATTACTGAAACATTCAAATAAGATTGTTTCGGTTGTGTTTCAGAAGCAGAATTCAATATTAAAAACTAATACAGCACTGGGATAAATACCTAAAGGTGCTCGGTCTTGTGCCTTGATTACCTTCTAATAGTTTTGCCTTCTTTCCCCCCACTGCCTTAAAACCTTAAAGCCAACAATCTTTGGCACTGATGTGCAGTAGACCAGAAACAACACTGAGCACAAATGTGCAATCCCAAGCTCTGTCATAAGGTCACCGTGCCCCTCACAGAGCTTCGGTCAGGATTTTGATTACTTTTAAAGATTATTTACAAAACCCATTAGGAACACTAGCGCAAGCCTGCTGGAGCTACACAGAAAACAGCAAGTGGGATTTTTAGGGGTTTTTTTATTTAGTAAGGCTAAATCTGAGTCTCAGACACTCCGAACTATAGTCCTTGTCAACATGCTAATTTTCTGCCTGAAAGACTTCAAACACCTTTGCTTTCTACAGAAATTTTGAACTTCTGCCATCAATGCATCCCAAAAGGCAATGAACAGGATGAAATAGGTTCAGCGAAGCAGAGATGCGCTTGGAGTGTTCTCCACACTTTCCACCATCTCCAGCAGAGCAAAGGGGGAGATATAAGACAGCATCAGGAAAGCAGTGCTTAGGGTATTCCTAACCCTACAGGAAAAAAGTGTACCAAAAGACTCAGAAGAAAGCCTTCTGGTTTCCAGACTCAAGTCTGGTTTCATTGACTCAAGAGGTTTGCAAGTTCAGGTAAAATTTGATTGCATGCACACGTGCTTGGATATTTTGAAGCCAATACTGATAAATACTGAATTCCCTTGATTGTTCAAATTCATTGATTATAACAGAGCTACTTATGCTCCACCTGAACATGAGATTCTTCAAAGCTATTCTTTAATCTGGTACTTAAGATGGACGCAGCGATCCACACGCTTGCAAGTAGACAACACTTCTACAGTTTATGTCAAGACATATTCAGAACACATTTACTTTCTTACATTTAAAGGCATCTCATTGTAACATGGAAACACCGATGAGTGCTTTGCTGCTAAGACAGGTATGCTCCCAGGAGCAGAACCGACTTTCAGTGCTGTTTTGCAGGCATGTGGAGGAGGAAGCCCACAGCCTTCCAAACCGCAACAGGCTGCTCCGGCTTTGTTTCCCACACCTCAGACTTCAACTCTCCTATGAGAAATTGTAACTTCTCAGGTCAAATTACAGACTGAGGACACCTAGTGGGGTTTTGCTTAAATAATACCACCACAAAAAAACCTTCCTTCTATCAGAGAACGATTTATTAAAAACCATTATTACCATTAACCCCTCAGTTACTGACGCTACAGAAAAAAAATGGCAGTCTGTTTTCCCAAATGTTTTCTAAGCTTGGTCACGCCACCATACACTGCTTCAGCTCCTTTCTCGTTCCACATTCTTTGCTTAGACTGATGTTTCTCAGTTTGAGGTCGACAGGTCACTGCCATATTTTGAAAGTGTTTCATGGACCTAAACCCACCAGTAGAGTTAATCATCACTCGCAAGCTCATCAGCATTACTGGTTAGAAGGGCTCCATGGCCAGAATCTACCAGCAGAGCTCGAAACTGCAGGACGGTGACCAATAATTTAAAAAATTTTTACCCATTTGTAATGACTACAGCATTATCCTGTCAACAGTAAAACAAAAATACTTGCATAAATCTTACTGTTGAATCACTAATATATTGAGTGCAAATATGTTATTGATGCAGTTGGCAGAGTTTTTACAGAGAATACTGCAAAAATCTGTTCATGATTTCTATTTTTTGGAGCAGGAATAACAAGATGAAGACATTTTAGGATATAATCTCACCCTTGATGGATTTTTTTTTTTGTGGGCTAATGCACTTCTATCCTTTGGATTGCTCTAATCTGAGCACTTCTGTTTTGGATGAGCGCAGCTGTGTAAGAGGTTTTTTAAAAAGGTAAAGTTAAATGCTGTATATCACTTTGGGATTCTCAGTCCATCTTCTGCTTTAGTCCTGGAACTGAGCTTTTATTAGATTGGAGCTCTGGAAAAAAGATTTCCTGTTCTCTGCTCCTCCAGATTATCAATTTAGAGCATTATCTGAAACTATAAGACACAAGCAGGTAAACCAACAACTTCATCTACTTCATTACAGATTCAGTTAAAAAAAAAAATAATCCCCAGACAGCCCCTCTTCAGTACTTGACAGATACGTGCTGAGTACCTACCCTGTTCTTTCACCTCTCCAGGTAGATCATGCAACGATTGATAACTCAGCCTATGCTCCAGCCTGCCCCTTAATTGCCTTAAATACCTGTTCCATCACATTCTCCCTGCTGGTTCCCATGTTTGAGAGGTGTACGAAGCCAGGCAATGAAGATCTTTGATGGCTTCAAAGTAAAAGAGAGGCAAACAAAAACGGCAGAACTGCTTCCCACCCCTCCCAGTCCAAGCTAAACATACTGCCGAAACATACTTCAGTTTAAGAGTGGATTGACTTGGGGAGGGCCAGTTCTCTGATGGTAACACAAAGCCAACAGCTCCCCAAAGAAGCAAGCACCAGCCTGAAACACGTCAGAGCAGCCAAGGCGGGGGGAGGTGAATGGAAAAGCAGCTCTAACATAGTCTAACAACAGAATTCACAATGGAACAGCATGGATAATTTCAGATCTCTTCCTACTATGAAAAACCATGGGAAGTTGGTAACTGGACCACTATTTAGTCTCTCTCTCGGTGAATTCACCCCAACGTGCAGGATAGCTCCCTGGTACAAGACAGTACTGTTAGTTTTTTATTGTGTGAAATCAAATTGCTTTTAAGTTACTGATTTTAAGTGCTGAGTATAGTGAATCTACAAGAGCATACGTACATACTGAACACAGCAGTATGAGGAAGAGAACAAGGCAACGAGGGATGAGCCACGACTACGGCTTGCACGCTGAAGCCCTGCGGCTAAAAAGCAGGGTCATGTCCCTGACTACAAGGCAAGTGCAAGATAAGGACACTGCTCTGTTGGGGAGTTGAAGGATGACGCATTTTCCATTCACTTGGGTGCTAGATCAGCCTTTCTGAACCAGATTTCCTTTCTGCCCACACTATGTTTGGTGCTGTCTTACTGAATGAACTTCCATTACCAGCTACTGCCAAGAGTGGAACACAGGCTCCATCGTTACCCCAGTTCTTACGGAGAGATTTGCATTACGTTAACCAAGCCTGCAGTTCATGCTAGGAGAAAGACACTCTCTGGCCTTCCATTCAGAACAACAAGCTATAAAATTCATAACTTTGATACAAAAAGCGGAGGTAAAACGAGCTCATCAGAGCACGGATTAAAACCTCTCAACACTGCTGAACACCACAAACACTAAGCACGATGCTGTTTTCTTGACTGGACAAGCCTGTTCACGAGATGCGTGCTTTTGTGCTGAAAGAAGAGAGTCACAGCAGTAAGGTATCACCAATTTTCTTCCCAGCACCCAGGAGCACGGTCAGCTCTGCGACAGTAAAGCTCACCTGTAATTGTACTACAATGCAAACCCAGAGATCTGCTGGGTTATCTCCTTTTCAGATTTAGTGTAGTCAATAGCTCTCCAAGACTTTGTTCGGTGCTATCTAAAACACCTCTGACAGAAGAACTTTTACGATCTCGGTCTTTGAAGATTAGGACTTTTCTATCACTCTCAGTGTTAGGCACTAGGGACCTCTGGGGAAAGGGAGCAAGCCTTGCCCGGTTCCTTGTTCTGAGCAAGTCCTGTGTCATTGTGTAAAAAACACAGACCAATAAACAATCACGATCTCAACTTTTGCCCTGAGTCTCGTGGATTCTGCCTAAGCACCAGCTTGGCACAGGGCGGAGTCTGTGCCAGCACTACCCTTGCCCCAAAAAGCCCATACACTTCAAACATGTATCACGATAAGGAAAGATTACCAACAGATAAGGAGCTGGGGAGGGGGAAGGATTAGCCTAGTAAAAACTGTGAATACAAGGCACTCTTGGTGGTTGAAGATTTGCATTTTCCTGTGCTTGCAGCCGGTATAGGTGACCCATAATCCTCCGTCTGCCTCCTCTGGCCACCCATAACCCCACAGGGTTTCATCATCAGGCAAGTCTCCTGAGAGCCAGGCTGTTTTCTCCTCCTTCGCAATGCTGCCCTACCTGGCTTCAAAATTTAAACGTGTTGCCAGTTCTTGTGATTTTATCACAACTGTCCCACGTTGTTGGTTTGGGTTTTTTTTTTAATTAAAATCTGAACTCCCAAAGGCAAGCAATTATGCAGGAATCTCAGGTTTCATATTAAAAAAACCAAATTCCAGACCTCAAAAATGCTAAGAAAAATCTTGAAAACGAAAAAAAAAAAAATCCTAAAGGTTAAAAATGTAGAACGAGACACAGAAAAACCAAACTTTCTTAAAAATTAGATCAAGACTGTTCATATTCCAAACTTTTCTTCTTTTTAAAATAAAGTAATTTTTCCCCCTCCTGGAGGGAATAGAATAGGAGGGGTGAAGGTTGAGTAAGCTTTGACTGACGGGGATTACTGAGTTTTACACTTAATTTGACAAATAAAATCTGATTAGTCTGAAGAGGTCAAATAATCTCATACTCAAGGAAGAAGGATGATTATAAAACTTGTTTATTGTTCTAATCCCTGTTATGAATGTCTCAGATTAATTGAAAATTAATTCTGCTTTGGTTTTGCTATTGTTTACACAGCACTAAGAGAACATCAGACACTTTATGAACAGTGAAGGCTGACTTAACCAAAATATGAATACAGGACCTTTATAAGAGGGATGGAAGCGGAGCATTCTTTAATTACATTCTCTGACTGGTCCCAGGCTGTACCTTTTGCTAAGCTGAATAGCATTAGAGATACAAAACACATGCTTTGTGGAGCTCTGGCACCAGAGGAGGATGAGCAGATTCAGGTCTACAATAGCTGTCTTGTTCCTACAGGACAGCTAGTGCCTTCACTAGCTTTTTTTAAACACATAAATGCTTAAATATCATCAATTCCTTGCATGTGTCTCTGCTCTGTTACAGCTACATAGGCTCTCACACAAACGTATCGCTCAGATTACCTCACTTCATGGACTTTTTTTTTTTTTTTAAAGACATTATTTATCACAACCCTACAAGAGCACTACAAACCTGCAGGCGAGGATACCATTATACAAGGCCCCATCTAGACAAGCACCACAAAGATGTGCCCTTCCACAGAGGACCTGAAGTTCACAGCCTCAAATTCAGGCAATGATATCCCGGCGAGAAAGCAGACAAACAGGACTAGGTGGAGGGAGTAAGTTCACACACTGGTCTAGCCATAGTGGCCACAAAGGAGTTTGGAATTTTATTTATTTATGTATTTATTTAATAAGGCCCACTGAAGAGGCACATTTGCAAACTACCATAAGACCTGAACCCCTTCAGCTCTGTAGCAATGCCATTCGCTATTTCAATGCATAACATCCAAAGGAGCAAACACAAAGCTGGTCAGATCAGAATCAGGCTCTTCAAATGAGACTCAGTCAAGGGAATTCCCATCCAAGAGCTCCCTGAATGAGATACAATTACAACCGCAGTGTTGTATTTATTGGGGATGGGGTGGCTTCAATATTCTATTTCCCTGTTAAGCAGTCACCTACTAATATGTGAATGCCGGACCCTTAATGACAACGGTACACGGAAAGCATACAACATCCACGTTCCCACGATCCCTGTTGCAACTTGTTTCAAGAACTTCTCCAATCTATGCAACTTAAAAGTGAAAAAGTGAAAGAAAAACGCTTTGCATCCAGAGCCTGGCCCCCTATTTGCCCCAGTGGTGCAATTGGGGCTACCCCAGCCCAGCAGTGCTGGAGCCCCTGAGATGGAGGCCAGCGCTTTTTACAACATCTCCCTTGCGCTCCACACAGGATGAGCTCTGGAAAGCCTGTAAACGGCCCTGTAGCCTATGCAAGGGCAAAAGTGGTTTTCTTGAAGCTCAGGATCCTGACTCATGTGTACCACTCAAGGGGGGGGGAAGAAAAAAAAAAAAAAAAAAAAAAAAAAAAAAAGAAGAGGCCCGAAGGAGGTAGGAATGTCCTCTGTCTGGAATAATAATGGCAGGCAACGATGCTTTTGTCGTACTGAGGGACGCTCCAGTTCCCACCGCACCCTATCCTTTCCCCCAGGGGCTGCGCAGAGAGAGCGGCCTGCAGCAGGCAGCGGGGTGCCTCCAGCTGCGTGTGGGCCTCCAGGGGCAGGAGCCCCCGCGCCTTCGTGGGAGAAGGGCCCACGAACGGATGCCACCCACAGCAGCGGCCTCCCGCCCTTCCCTGCCCCTCAGGCCGCCCCGAGCCCCTCACGGAGCGGCTGCTTCCTCAGGTAGGGGAGCGGCGCCGCCGCCGCTTTCCCGCCCCAGTCGCCTCGCCCGCGCGGGGCCCTGGTCGTCCTGAGGGACGACGGAGAGCCGGGCCGCCGATCTCCAGGCAACGGGGGCACTCGTCAGCGAAGCCAGAAACACAGACGGGAAGCTAGGGGGGGTTGGAAGGGTTTTTCAGTTTTGGGGTTTTTTTTTGTTTTTTTTTTTAAACCCCCAACCGTTTTGATCAGGCGGTTCCGCACCCTGCCCCACCAGGTGGGCGGGTGGGGGCACCGGCGCCTCACGCCCAGGTACCGCACGGCTCCCCCGACGCCGCGGGGCGCCAACGGGACGGCAACGGCGCCAGACCCGGGCGCGGCTCCCGTCCCAGACCCATCGTCGGGCCCGCCGCGCCCTCTGCCGGCCGCGCTCGCCCACACAGCCTCCCTCCCCGGGTTGGGCTTGGCCGGGCCGCCCGGCGGGAGGCCGCGGCTCCCCGGGAAGGGTGGCGGGGCTAGGGGAGGGGTAGCTGATAGCTCACGGGGTGGTGCCACCCCCACCTCACCCCTCTTAAAAATCGACGTAGGCAGACAGCATAAGCCAACTGCTAAAAGGTAGCGCCAAGGATTCAAAGGGAAGTTATTCCTTGGAAGCAGAGGGTTGTAATGCATCCACCGAGGGTCACAGCCAGCCACGCTCCAGAGACTGCCTACAGGAACCCCCGCTGGCTCCCACCAGAGCCTCGCCTTTGTGAGTCAAGTAATGCCAAAATAGCTGGTCAGTGTTTGAACCTCAAGTACATCTGCACAAAGCACTTCTGTGTAGTGCTTGCCTTCGATTTATCCAAGGCGATGAGTTCACCAACTTCTGCACCTACATCTCTCGCAGTGCGTTAACTCATGCTCTGTGCCAGAGTAGGGAGGCAGTCTTGTGCCACCCGCTTTCCTTTGGCTGCAGCTCCCCTGCTTCCTGCAGCTACCAACATGGCAGGCAAAATTGTCAGACAGATCACTGAAAACAAGTAACTTCCTTTTACTAAAAGTAAAACTCAACCCTCTCATCCACCCCTTTGTTTTGAAAGGAAGGTGTCCACAGGCAGGTCCATGGTGAAAAGACAAAAAGTGAGACCAAGCAAACAAGAAAGAAAATAACTGTAAGCTGCTTTCATTCTCACCTGCTATCTCCTAGACTAGTCCTAGGGAGATGAGGCCTCTCCTGACAGAGGGATGCAGCAATCACATTGCTCAGCCCCAAAGGCACATTGCATTTTGTAAAACAGCTTTGTGCACAATCAAAAACAACAAAAGAGAAACTCCCTGAAACCTGCTCACTCCCCACCTTGCATGGATTCTGCAAGTGTTGAAAGAAAGATGCAAAGCACCTGGGAAGCCTTTTAAAGTTACAGCTGCAGGGAATTTTCTCACATGATTAAGCTGTAAGGGTCTGGCTCTGCAGAAGGAAGTGTTTTCAGCTGTGTTTTAGGGCAAGTCACAAGCTAGAATATGGGTTGTCACTGCTTGGCAATTTTGTTCTTCTGCAGTGACCAGGATGGGCCTTTTGCAGTAGGGGAACAAGTCAAAACAGCTTTCAGGTTTGTCCAAACTAGCATGTGGAGATACGTGTGTCCTCTCCACACCTGCTGATCCAGTGCATGATCTCTTTTGATATAGCAATTAAATGGGACTTAGCTGTCACAAAAAGAGAAAGGAGCAGCTGGGAATTTTCTGTGGCAAGCAACTGATGTAAGGTGGCACCATAACCTGCCCTGCTGCTTCCAGGCAAATCTTTTAAAGTAGGAGGACTGTGATTTCTTCCAGATGAGCTGAAACATTGTCCAAAGTTGCAGAGACAATGAAAAGTGATGATTCCAGAATAGCAGACTGCAATTAACCAGGCATTGTAATGGTCCATAAAATATCACTTATGGAAGTTTAGGGGTTTTGTCTAGCTAAAGACTGGGGTCAGTTATGCTTGATGAAGTATTTGGTCTGTAACTGTCCAGTACTGATAGGTCAAATAGCCCCCTTATTTGAGAAATTATAGCCTCGCTGTGGGCAATGGCTTAATTCCTCCGTTCAAGACCTACTCGAGACGGAGCTGTTCCATCTCTTGTTCTGTCCTTCCTTCTTCTCTGCATTGCTTCACAGCCACCCTGTTATGTGTACACATCCTTTTCCAATTTCTGCCTCCTATAAAGCATCTCCCTTTCAATTCATGTGCTGCTCCTCCACACATCCACCTTTCACACAACTTTGCTCCCCTCAAACATTTCTCCTGGCCTTCAGATGAAACTTGCTACTTACCCCTATACCTCCCTCTACCATCTCTGTTGTTTCAAGCCCCTCAGTCTTCAATTCCCATCCTCTCCTGCTCTCTCTGCAGTACCTTTGGAATTGAAAAACACGGGGCATGAGTTATTTAATTCTGAGGTGAAGGGTACTCCACTGTTTAAGACATCAGATAACTCGATTTTAGTCAGATGAGGGCAGTGTTACAAAACATGTTGGTTCCCAGTGCCACGCTTCATGGCTCATCCTCCCAGTACTACTTCCATCACAGGTTTGCATTCTGAAATTATCTAGGCTGAAAAGAAATAAGTTTAAAAATAAAAAAGAAAAAGAAACAACAAAAAAAAGAAAATATAGATTTATGCTGAATCATTTCAGAGATCCAGTTTACAGCAGGGGCCCACTGAGAGGCAGAGGAGGCAGCAAATGCTGTGGCTGGGGAGTGAGCAGCCAAGGGCAGGAAGAGCTTCTCAAGCAGAACTTCTCTGCCAAAGGCAACATGTTGCTGCAGCTGAGGATTTCTGCACTTCTTTTTAATCCTGAAATTTGAAATTGAATTGATTTGGCCCCTACTGCACATTAGAATTACTTTGTGCGTACATCACTCTCTTATCTTACTCTATAGCCCATTTCCCTTACTTCTCCCAAACTGGTTGCCATGAATCCTTGGACCTACCATGGTAATTTCTTTCTTTGAATAGGCAAGTGACAAAGATGACAACTCCTGCCTCAGTACAGAGGCAGGTGCCAACTTGGGAAGGAGAGGGAGTAGGTCAATAGAAAGTCCTCTCATCAAATCTAGCTGAAAGAAGTCTTTGCCAAGGTAGAAGTTATGTGCAATTTTAGAGGCATTTCTTTTTAAAAAGCCCATTTATGACTTGGAGTTCATTTTCAGTGCAATATGCTGAGAAACAGAGAAGCTGAGAGGCATCGGGAATTCCCAATGGTGGTAATATAAATATTGTGGCTACCTGCATAGGGAACACTGCTCTTTCCCAGGTTAATTCAGGCTGAGGATCTTTAATTCTGCCAGTCTAGTTCTCAAGTGGCTTATTCTACAGATAAGGAACTAAAAAATACAAAGAACTGCTCCCCAAAACAATGGGTACCTGGAATGCAAAATGAGGAGAAGTGCTCAAACTCATCTAGCATTTCATGCAATGAGCTACAAGTTGGATTAGTAGGGGCCATGGTTGAAGAGGCATCACATGGATGATCTGGAGTGTATAGGCTGAGGCCATAGGTTGAGGTTTTACCTGAAGCTTGAGAGCGGTCCCTAATCACAGTCTTCACATACGTGAGTACAGAGGGTATATGCTCATTTCAGTAGCTGAGCAAAATCACTGCCAAACATCTTGTCAGAGGTTTTCAGGGAAGCAGATGATTCAGGCAATTCCATACGGAGATGGGTCTTGAAACTTAGAGACTACTTCCAGATGTGCCCACAGAGCACTTCACAACACCCTGGAGTGTAATTAACTGTCGCACAGGAAAATCTTAGTAACTTTGTTTTACAAAATGGTAAAGAGACATGCACAGGCTCACAGAACAGCTCAGTGGCAGAGCAGGGAGCAGCATTGCAGAAGATGAGGTGGTCTGCTCTCTGTTTCAGTCAGACACATAGGAAGGGCAAAGCACGTCTTTCTGTCACCTGCTGGGAGCACTGAGCATCAGTGTGGCTTAGTGCATGGTGTTCCTTGCACCAATAATTATTAATTGGGCTGGCATGTCATGATTAGCTGATTTAATAAATAGCTGGGCCTCTTAGATAAAGCCCTTACTCTTCCCCTTTCTCCTTCTTGCCTTTATGCCGAGTCCTGTGCTTCAAAAGTCAGTCCCAAGCCAGGGAAGCAATCAGTGCTTGAGTTTTTAGCAGTTGTTCAATCAGTTTATCTTTATGTCAAACTTCATCTCAGTGTGCTTTTTCTTACACAACAGCAGCTACCGAATACTATTTTTCTGGACTTAGAATCATAGAATCACTAAGGTTGGAAAAGACCTCTCAGATCACCAAGTCCAATCATCAACCTGACACCACGATGCCTACTAAACCATATCCCGAGGTGCCACGTCTACACCTTTTTTGAACACCTCCAGGGGTGGTGACTCCACCACCTCTCTGGGCAGCCTGTTCCAATGCTTGACCACTCTTTCAGTAAAGAATTTTTTCCTAATATCCAATCAAAAGCTCCCCTGACGCAACTTGAGGCCATTTCACCTCATCCTATCGCTTGTTACTCAGGAGAAGAGACTGACCCCCACCTCTTTAAGCCTCCATTCAGGCAGTTGTAGAGGGTGATAAGGTCTCCCCTCAGCCTCCTCTTCTCCAGGCTAAACAACCCCAATTCCCTCAGCCGCTCCTCATCAGACTTGTGCCCCAGACCCCTCACCAGCTTTGTTGCCTTTCTCTGGACACACTCCAGCACCTCAATGTCCTTCTTGTAGTGAGGGCCCCAAAACTGAACCCAGTATTTGAGGTGTGGCCTCAGGTACTCAGGTACAGGGGAAGGATGGCTTCCCTGGTCTTTCTGGTCACACTATTCCTGATACAAGCCAGGATGCTGTTGGCCTTCTTGGCCACCTGGGCACACTGCTGGCTCATATTCAGCCGGCTGTCAACCAACACTCCCAGGTCTTTTTCCTCCAGGTGGCTTTGCAGCCACTCTTCCCCAAGCCTGTAGCGTTGCATGGGGTTGCTGTGACCCAAGTGCAGGACCCGGCACTTGGCCTCGTTAAACTTCATACATTTGGCCTCAGCCCATAGATCCAGCCTGTCCAGGTCCCTCTGCAGAGCCTCCCTACCCTCAAGCAGATCAACACTCCCACGCAATTTGGTGTCATCTGCAAACTTACTGAGGGCACACTCGATCCCTTCATCCAGGTCATTGATAAAGATATTAAACAAGACTGACTCCAGTACTGAGCCCTGGAGAACACTGCTTGTGACCGGCCGCCTGGATTTATCTCTGTTCACCACAACTCTCTCATCTCGGCCATCCAGCCATTTTTTTACACAGTGAAGAGTACGCCTGTCTAAGCCATGAGCTGTGAGCTTCTCCAGCAGAATGCTGTGGGAGACAGTGTTCAAATACTTTAACATACAAAATGTATATCATTAATAATAACACAAATATAAAATGAAATAACAATGTAGTTGTTAATCAGAGGAATTTTTACTTAATAGTTTACCCAACAGCAAAAAGTGGTATCTGTAAATTACAAATAGGTGATCGATTAACAATATCTCCTCCGTGAAATACAGTATTGAGATGATTTCTCAATTACTTGTCAGGTTGTGGCCTGTTTGCACTGGTGGGGGCTCCAAGGGCTGCCCAGCACCTCTGCAGTTGCTAGGGAACAACTCTGTAACTCAGAGGAGCGCAGCCCTCCCCATTGTTCTGCTGTCATTCACCTGCACGGTGACATCATTTGGGGTTTATAAACATCTATGCAGTTTGTGTGCTTTCAGAAGAGCAATTATTGATTGAATACTGTTTGGTCTGCTGATTGTCTTCAGGATATGTACATCAAAGAAATAAAAATTAGCCTGGTTTGGATGCAAAATCCTAAAGTGATGCTGAAACTACATATGTTGATACAGTGCAGAAGTGGTTGCTAGAATGGGTAATTTCCCCAGAAGTTATTCCACATAAATTCAGTGAAAACTGCCTGTGAAATACCTTTTTTACCGGAGAATCTAAATTCTTGTCCCAGATCAGGATCAGCTGTACTTAGATCACTCCTGACAGATGTTTGCCTGGTGAGGTTGATTAGCTTCCAGTAACTGACATGTGCAAAACCCCATCTACTCCTATTCATTCTACTCTAACACAATTTCCCTAAATGTCTGTCCTAAAACTTCTGCTATATTCTGTAAATCCGTTGGTGTGGAGAACATGCCCTCCAGCTTCTATGCACTTGCAGGATTTATACTCTTCCTTGACTTAATCTGCTTTAAGCTAAAAAATACTACGATATTTCCTTGGAAGTCCTGGGAGGGAGGTTTTGCTACTGTTCTTTCCCACTGCTCTCTGGGCTTTTTAAAAATGTGCTAGATCAGTTCCTGAGATGCTGAACCCAAAACTTCAGCCTCACCAACACTAAAGCAGGATAGAGGAAGGATTCTTCCATCCATCTGCAGGCAATCCTCTCATTTATACTTCCAGACTGTTTATTTTTTTCACAAAAGCATGACATTGCTGACTAATACTCAGCTTTTGACCAACTGGAGCCCTAGAAGTCTTGTCTACAGAGTTTGACACCATTCTGACACTGCACCACTGAAAACTGTTCTCAGGACATGGCTGTCCAAGCCAGCTTTCACTCCTGCTGTGCTGCAGATTTATCAAGACCGAAATATTTCATTGATTTATCTACAGTAATCAAATAAATGGTTAATAATAATGCAAACATATGATGAAATTATGACCAAAAAAGCGCAATACTCTTAGAAAGGGAAGAAAGTAAGAGAACTGTAGCATTCAAAACTGATTTCAAAAGCCTTACTCAGACTAGGACAGAGTGCCAAAAGGAGGGGATTGGCCCCAAATGCAGTTGTCTTAAGCTCATGTTATTGTCTTATACTCCACTATGCAATGAGCAGTATGGGGAGGGCAGTTCATCTTATCCTAATGTAGAAGCTTAGCTCACATGAAGTCATCTACACTCCAGGAACCTAAATTTAGGCATCTGTATCTGGAATCATATCCTACCCCTGTTATTCTGTCTCTCTGTCTATCCAGCTCTGTCTACCTTCTCTTCAGAAAGCCTGTTCCCCGGTCACAGAAGGAAATTAGACTGATTTGTCATGCAGAAGATCTCAGATCTGCTGAGTTGAAGAATGGGATTCTCTTTCCTAAAATCCAGTCCTGTTCCCTGGGAGTGCCAGGCAAACTAAGCCAGCATGGAGCCAGAGAAAAACACAAAACCAGAAACAGCACAGAGGTGATGTGCTTTTATTTATACACATACCATCCCCATTCTTCTCACTGAAGACCCTTCCTTTTGTCCAAATCAGGAGCAATCTCCAATGCAGATGCAAAGGGGTGCAGTGTGAAGGCAGGGGAGAAGGTGGTGAAATGTAAATCCCCAGTTAACCCTCTTCTCCCATTAGTGTTACTGGGAAGGGAGAGAAGGGGGAGGGAAGAGGCTGCTAGGTTGAAGCAGGAAGCAGGATTTATCACCTCGGCTAGAATTTAATTCCATTAACCCTTAGCTAAGGGGAGAATCCAGGCACCTCCCTTGGCTATAGGAGCTTTCCGGAGTCACAGAAAGAGGGAAAACATGCCCCCCAATATTGTTATGCTTCCAGAGTGCATGGATATGGCTCCACACACAGCTGGGCATAATTGAGTAAAAGAATGGCATTTTGAAAATTTTATAGCTTTTTTTTTCCCCCTAATATTTCTATATTATTACCTATTTATACTTAATATTTGCAGCTATTTTTAAGATAACATGTTTTACTTATTCTTATGCTTCAGAGATTATTAACTGTGTTACTTGTCCTTCCAGTTGTGACCAGAAAATTGAGCAACACAGAAGGAAAGGGAGAAAAATGGAGCAGATCCAAAAAGGCCAATGCTGACAGTACAAATGCATGTGATAAGTTATAACAAGATATCTCTTAAGCTTTTTTACCCATTCTCCCACATATCGACTTAGATTAAAATACAGGGGAAAGCAACGCTTGATGGATATCCCGTCTTCTTGAGAGAGAGCACTGCCTGTACAGCATTTCTGGTGCTGACATACGTCCCGTTGATCAATAACTGCTTGTTGGCAGATTGGCCGTGTTGGTGCCATGCAAACACCACAGCACTGGTTTGTGTAACACGCATGTTGTTAGGCCAAGTGAAGCCAAACTTCTTCACTGCCTATCTTTCCCTTTTTTTTGCTGGAAGACCTAGCTGTTCCTTATTTATATAAAAAATATTCTACCTTCCCCATCTTGGTGTCTGGATGCTGTATTTATTGCATTTATCCTCACAAAACCAGGAAAGTACTGTCTGCTCCCATTTAATAGCTGAGAGAAGGAAGGCAAGAAAAAATGAGGTCAAGTCTTGCAGAGCCAAAGTACTCAAATCCAAATTTTTAATACCGCTGAAGCCCCTCCAGGCCCCCTCAGCTGCCATCTATCCCTCTGTACCTCTTAGCCCTGTGACCCTGGAGCCTTCAGTCATGGCAAACTGCAGAGGTGCCCAGGGGCTGTCCCCTGCTGGTCTCGCACACCCTGGCATGTGCTCCCTGGGTCAGACTGCACTCTTGCAGATAATCAGATCCAGAAAGCGGCTACCCCCTGTCAGTAAGATGGGCTACAGGTTGGGAAATGCTACCTGGGACAGGGTCAGGGAATACTTCAGTCCAGCTCCCATCTGATTTGTGTCCGTAACTTGAATGCAGATCTTCCCTATGCCAGATGGTAATTACTCCGCAGGTATGAAGGGTGCCCATCCTCATATCAGTGACCTTCCTTAGGGACACCTTTACCATTATGCCCAGCATTGCTTTTCTTTAGACTCCTGCAGAGTCCAGAAGACTCCAGTTGTACCTATATTCCTTCCTCGTTTCCTATTAAAATGAAGATAAGCGGTAAGGAGAAGAGACAGCTCAAGCCTTACCTTACATGCCTATGAAGCAGTAGCTCGGCACACGCCCCCACTCCTAGGGATGTCTCCAAGTGCACAGTCCCATGTTTTCCACTCAGATTTGTAAAGCCCATTTGAATACGTTATCTCCTCCTAGTAACGATTTCTACGAGCCTTTTGCTTGTTGTACATGAAATGTCTTCTGCCTAACTTGAACTCGTGAGAGTCCCAAAACCCAGCACGTGACAGGCACAGTTGACTGGCTACATGCCAGAGAGTTGTGCAACTACTAATTATAAGATTATAAAATAATAGCACTCTAGTAGCAAACCAGCCCAACGGAAACATTACTATTCAAAGTTTTGTCTTATTCATATTATGAGGCACCAAAGGGCACCTTCAACTCAGCTTTATGTTTAACTGTTAATATCTTTTACCATGTTATGGTAGTTCCTCAGGCAACCAGGCAGATCTGAGGAACCTATTCCCTTCCTTATGACTGATTGTGAAATTCCGTGCTCGAACATCACACTTCAAACAAAATGACTATATTGCATGTGTAAGATAACATGCAAAATAATTCTACTATAATTAGGTTTGTGTTTAACTTTGTGCCAAAACCAGGCTGCTAGGTACATTGCCTTCTTCATTAAATTAATTTGGACAGAAAACTGAACAGAAAGAAAAGCTCTGGAGAGACCATATGCTAAAACAAGATCTGCTTGGATCCTTAAAAAATTAAATAAATAAAGGAAACATGGAGGAATAGACCTGATATTCTCCCTGAAACTCAAGTTAGGTTTTCATCCTCTTATTACACCCCACAGATATGTCCTTGCACCGAGCTATGCACATAACTCCTGTCCAGGCCTTTGGTACTCTTTTCTCTTGTCTTAGAATTGTTTCAAATTTGTGATCACTTGGCTACATTAATGACAAAAAGTGAGCCAATATTTGGGCATCCCAGAATATAGGAAGAATCATTAGGATCACAGAATAATTGAGGTTGGAAAGGAGGTCGTTGAGTATTACCTGCTGCCAGTTAGCTTAGGCTGCTCAGGGCCTGTGCCACTGCGTTTTCAGTATCCCCAAGGATGGGGATCCCACAGCCTCTCCGGGCCCCAGTCTGACCAGCCTTATGGTGATATTTTTGTTCCCTAGTATCTAATCAGAGTTTCCCGTGTTTCAGCCTGTGCCCATTGCCTCTTGTCTGGTCACCTCACGCTTGTGAGAAGAGCCTGGCTCCATCCTCTCTGCAACCTCCCATTAGCTAGATGGAGACAGTGATAAATTCCCCTTGAGCTGTCTCTTCTTCAAGCTGAACAGTGCCAGCTCCCTCCACCTCTTCTTGTATGTCCTGTGCTCCAGTCCGCTGACCATTTTGGTGGCCCTGTGCTGGACATGCTCCTATAAGTCCATATCTTTCTTGTACTGGGAGCCCCAAACTGGACACAGCACTCAAGATGTGGCCTCACTAGTGCTGAGCAGAGTGGGAGGATCACCTCCCTGGACTTGCTAGCTACACCCTTGCCGAGGTCCCTCTGAACAGCAGCCCTGCCCTCCAGTGTGTCTGCTGCTTCCGCAGTGGAAACTTGCAGTGCCCTCTGTCCCATTGCTTTGGTCATTAAAAAAGGCATAAATCACTACTGGTCCTAGTATTAATCCCTGAGGCACACTGCTGGTAACTGGTCACCAGCTGGACTTTGTACCACTGACAGATTACAAACAAGCCTCTAAGCCCAGTGGTCCAGCCAATTTTCCACTCACCTTATCATCCACTTATCCAGTCCACTAATTTGGCAATAAAGATATTGAAGAAAACAGTGTCAAAGGCCTTGCTGGGGTCTAGGAATATGATGTCCACATCTCTCCCTTCATCTGTAGAGCCAGTCATATCATCATAGAAAGCGTTAGGGCTGGAAGGGCATGATTTGCCCTTGGTAAATCCATGTTGGCTGTTCCCAATCAACATCTTGTCCTTCCTGTGTTTGGAAATGGCTTGTAAGAGGATTCGCTGTATGACCTCCCCAGGGATTAAGCTGGGGCTGACCAGCCTCTAGCTCCCCAGATCCTCCTTCTTGCCATTCTTGAGGATGGCTGTGATATTTGCCTTTTCCTCGTCATTGGGAACCTCACCGTGACCAATGACAAAGAGTAGCTTTGCAGTGACGTAGGCCAGCTTCCCTAGCTCCCTAGATGTCTCTCATCCGGTCCCATGGACTTGTCTATGGCTACTTAGCCCAAGCAGTCACTAACTCTGTCTCTCTCTACTCTGAGTATAGTTTCATTCCCACAGGGTCTGATAGGAGGTTCTGACACCTTGGAGGCCAGAGGGCAAACCTGACCAGTGATAAACAAGGCAAAAAAGACATTGAGCCTCAGCTTTTTTTATACTTACGCATGAGGTCCCCACCCGGGCCGAACAGCTGACCCACAGTCATTTGCCTTCATTTTGCTGCAGATGTACTTACAGAAACCTCTTTTGTTGTTCCTTACATCCTTTGCTAGATACACCTCTAGCTGAGCTTTGGTTTTCCTCACCCCATCCCTGCATGCTCAGGCAATGCCTCCCAGGTAGCCCGTCCTTGCTTTCTCCTTCTGTGTACTCCCTTTTTGTTTCTGGTATCTCCCTGAATTGGGACCACTAAACTAACAGTTAGAGCTTTATACTGTTTTACACAGGCATCCCTCTGCAAATTCATACAGTCAATAGGCACTTTTTAGCCTCAGTTCCTTCAGAAGGACTGTTATCTGATTTTTTTCCATTCCATTTCTGATTATCTCCTATCTTAATTTCTTTCTATTATTTTTAGCTCATGTTTTCATTTTCTCTAAGCTTCCTAACGTCACCTCTCCCCTGATTTGTGCTGACACCACCTCCAAATTTAAAATTCATTGAAATTTTTTTAAAGTAACATCCATATATTCCCTTGAATCTATGTTGAATCGGTACAACCGCGGGAGACTGAAAAAAATGTACACGTTATGCTCCAACTAAATCCTTGTATAATTGCATTTCCTTTAATTGGTTACACCTGGGGTTCATTTCGTCTAGTTTCCAACAACAAGAACTTACTACATTTAACTGGATAAATCAGTATTAATAAACACATATTTTGAAAAGCTTGCGATGCCATCCAATCTGGTAAGCCTTTACCAGTTTGTGTCTTACTATATAGGAGAGGCTCTTGGGACAAGGTACAGAGGTCTGTATTTTTAGGTATATAATGCATCAAGCTAGCAGATGAGTTTTTCTTCATTCTGCTTTTTAAACCAGAAAGAATACCACATGGCTATACCATTTAGTCTCCCTTACTTGGAGTTAATGAGGTGATTAACAGATTTCACTAAGTTTCCTGGGAAATAAAAAAAACTGAGTGGCTTCTCAGAATCTTGTTTCTTTAGGTGAGCCAAACCATCTCCATCTCCACTGAGACTCGGTGGGCCTTTATAATTTCAGTACCTTTGGAAGGGAGGAACCTGTTCTAAGGAGCTTGTCCTGTCATCACATAAGCAGGAGAGCAATGCCTAGTGAAGAAAGGACCAGGAAATTCAGCAGAATTACTCAGTGTTGCTACTCATGTATATCAAGATTTTTGCCTTATAAGGCCAAAAATCCCAGTGAGTTTCTGATTGCATTAGTGAACGCAGGTTTTGGGGGAAGCAGGATGTCCAGGTGAGACCTCCTCCTCCCCAAATCCCACCTCACTGTTCTCTCACACAGCCATAAACTAAAGCAAACTCTCCTTACAATACTGGCTACAGTTATTATTATTCTGACGCTTGTGATTCATTCAGTTTACTCATGCACATGCATTTGAAATGTAAATGTACCAATCTTATAACAACTATTGCTCGATAATTTAAGGACTTATACCAAACAAAGGATCTACAACAATAGGAAGGATAATATGTACTGTTCTCTATCCATACAGCTCCATTTTGAAATAACCATAAATAGTATATATGACAATGAAAGTAAAACTGAATAATGAGTAAGAAAATTCACACCTCTTGCTGTCACTTTGATTGTTAATTTCTATTTACTAGCAAGAGTAGGTGGAGGCAAACCCACATACTTTCATCCTTTCAATTTTCTTTAGCAGAATACCAGCTTGAACAAGGTATACAGTACAAGGTATACAGTATAAGATATACAGTACAGTTATGTGCACTTTTTTCACCTTTATGCAGGAAAGCTCTTTCACTAGGTAGTATTGAATAACTAGAATAGCAATAATTTATGCACTAAACCCCCACACTTTTTTTCTTCAGAAATGTGGACCTGTCTATGTGTCTATGTACGTGTGTATCTACCTATCTTGGAGTCAAACGGGCAAGTCTTTTGTCCTCTCTACAGCATTTTTTCATATTCAGCAAAAACAATTGACTTCGCTTAACTTTTTTTAATAGCTTTTCAGTTTCTGTTCCCTTTGAGTAATTTTTAAAAATCTTTTTCACCTTAGGTAAATCTTGGTACTGATAAGTCAAACAACCAAGAAATAAATTTTAAGGAGAAAAAATTGAGAAAATCCCATGGTGTTTATTTCAGTATTTAGAAATTATCTAAATTCTATTGAAAAGATCACATTTCCCAATTACCTGATTGGGTTGTGGGTTAAAGGGGGAAGATTTGCCTTTCCAAAGTCCCATTTCTGAGAGCTGAATCAGTCTCAAGGATTTTGGCCAGAAAACAAAGGGGAGGTGGGAAAAGATAAATAAAACCGAAGTTCTTAATTTTGCAGATTATGTTCTTCCTTGTAGCAGTTGAGTCAAAACACTTTTCTGAAGACTACATAAATCTTGTAAATAGTCTGAATTTTTTGTTATGGAATACTTAAATCTTGTAAATAGCCTGAATTTTTTGTTATGGCTTTCATTAAGCTGTCTCCCCCATCCCCATATCATTAATCTAACCCCTTAAATGCCCAGCTCCACTTTGAATCAAGCCTTTTAACAGTCATTCATTGTGTCTTCAACAGTGATTCTGGTTTGAGCACCTGTGGATTTTTGCATATGTTCATGGTATGAAAAACAAAGGCCACCTGTCTTCTGTACACCACCTGGAACAGTACAGTGCTGGTAGAACCCCCATAAGGATGCCCAGAAGGTCTCCCAGCTCCACTCAAAGGAATGTCTGGGACCTTATCTGTACTGTGAAAAAATGTCTGGGGTTAGAAACCAGAGGTCTCTCCAGGCTCACTTTATTGCCCTCTGCGTCCCCCACCCACCAGAGAAGCGGTTCTCGCTGCAGCAAGGGTTGTCCAAGTGGAGCACGCCTAGGGGGGCAGCACCCCCAGCAAAGCGCCCTCGGCTCAGAGCCTCTGCTCTTAGAAATTTCAGTTCTTCAAACCGATAGCTGGGGCCACGTTGCAGGTATTAACTGTACTTCACCTGTGTTGCAATCAAGGGCAAAAATGTGCCTTTGCAATCTTAAACTTGTGCTTTTAAGCAAGATATTCCACCAGATTAACTGCAAGAGGAAGCAGTCAGTTATAAGCTATGCACACTTGTCCACACTGAGCTACATGAAGTCAGCCTTTGTTGATAAGGAAAAAGGTACATTGTATTCCTTTAAAAATGGGGTACATTGTTTAGGGTACGATGATGAAACAAACTGGATTTTGAAGGAGCTGGCCAGCGCTATTTATTGTCAATTTATTCATTTTTTTGTTATTTCAGCACAGTCTATGAGAAGCCGAGTGCTCACTGTAGTTATATAGCTGATAATATGAATAATCTCTAAAATTTAATATTAAAATGTTTTTATATAGTGATAAAAGTGGACTTGGCAGAAGTTCACAACAAAATGCAAGTGAAGAGGGTTCTGAAACCCTCTCTCTTATTGGCAACACACTCAGAGATAAGGTTTCCCCTTTCTCTTGTGTTAATAGGTGGGTTTTTATTATGGAAGTACATTTTTAGAATGGCGTGAATGGAGCAATGTGATGGTCTTGCAAATTTAAGGTCAGGAAAACATGGCAGGAAGAGAAAGAGCTGGGGCGAAAGAGGAGGAAACTGGGCAGGTCATCTACATTGGTTTTGCTGGAAAAGGAAAAGGTAGATGTGGATCACACACAGGTGTTAAGTGAGGCAGGTGTTTGGGTCAGCCAGTAGCTCATGTCCACATCTTGGCAACTCCTGCCAGCACATCTCAATTTCTGTAAATATGACCAAAACAGCCCCCGGAGTGGTCACTTCAACAGTGAAAGAAGGAAGAGAAAGGAAGAGAAAGCTTACATTTATTTGCTGCTTGGGTCCATGTAATGATGATACACTGTCAAGCAAGGTCCATCTCACATAAGCGAGGCTAAAAAGCAGGTCCTCTACAATCATCCTGCAGGGCAGGAAGAACAACCTGAAGGAAAAAAATGAAGTGAAAATTTTAGTTTACATTCATGGAGCTGAGCAGAACAGATAGAGGTATGCCAGATACAACACCTTCTATGATACACAAGCCATACAGGGCTACGTCACTTTATACATTAGGGGTGAAATCCTCGGTTTATTGTAGCTTTCACAGGAATAAATTTTCAGAATTGATTTAAGGATTTTTTTAAATGGTTTTTAAATTTTACTTTTTTATTTATAGGCAGTAACATTTTGGTGAGCCGTGATGTTACTATACATGCATCTTGCCAGCATCTACCTGAGCAAAAGCCTCAAGCCATCTGAAGACAAACTGGGTCTCACCCTTATAGGAGGGAGAAAATAAAATAATAAAATAGCAAACTGTCAAAGCCTCATGGAAGATTTTGTTAAGAAAAAGAGAGGGAAGAAAGCAGCAGCTCACAAACAGAAGACATGAATAGGGAAGCCTCTTTTTTTAAAGAAACCAACCAGCATGGGCAGAGAAAGAAGGGAAGGGGAGGGCATGAAGGCAGTCTCCAGCAGCAAACCAAGTCAGATCCTTGGGTGAATGAAGACCTGTAGCTTGCACCCACTATTACAATATATCAATACTTTTCCAAAGGCCGAAAATTCTCAATTTATATGTGACCCCCTTTTCAGTTCACCTGCTTGCATGGCCCTGAAGGCCCCAAGGCATGTAGAAATTCCTGCCTTTTCTTAAAGAAAAAGCAACCTTTGTAGCCCACTTTTTAACCCTTTTGTTATCCAGGGAAGGTCTCGATCCATGAGCTATACATAGACCTTCAGGCCAGTGTTTCTCAGTGGCTTGAAAGAACTGCTGGCCATGAGGCTTGATGCTGAAGTTCAGCTGCAGTGCTGGTCAGAGGACAGCCCATGTCCCCACTCATACCTACTGGTCAAGCCTGAAGGCCTACAAATAGGTCAAACCTTTTTCTCTTCTGCCTCAGTCTTTAAAAAGAGAACAGCTAATGTGTTAGGTTAACAGTTGGGCTTGATGATCTTAAAGGTCTTTTCCAACCCAAATGATTCTATGATTCTATGATGTGGTCTTCTCCTCTGCCATGGGCTTCCACGGGAAAGCCTAAGCAGGCCTCCTGTAAATTCAGTTAGGAGTAAGTGAATGCTGCTTCCAATGCAGTATGTTTTAGGGGTAAATATTTATGCATGTATTATTTCAACTTGAATAACAAAGGCAGTTGGTGGTGGGGCATAAACAGGATTTGGTCTACTGTGGTGTGTGAAATCCTGCATTAGATCTGAGTTCTTCTATTTCCTCCTAAGGGATGTATGACACTAAAACCCACGAAGAATAAAAATGTGTGCAATCACCAGTGGAACTTGTTGTCCTAGCACCTCACACCACGGACAAAGGTGTCTGAGAAAAACCTGTACAAAAATGTGTCCTGCAACCTTGACTCATGTTTAGCAGAATAGATAAGACATGCACTAGTTTCTGAAGCACAAAAGAGTGCATGCTAGCTTTAGACTTGCTCACCCACCTGAAAAAAAAACGACAAAAAAAATCTATAGTGTGACACAAAATAGCTGTCTTTGTGTTTGTTTCCCATACAGCTTTACTGAAACAAGTCTTTCAAGTCATCTTGTGGCAGACTGTTTTATGCAATACTCCGTTAAATGTTTGTCAGATGAGGGTTGTTTCTACATCCTGTTTTTTCCTGAAGTCAGTGCGCTCCTAGTGTGAAAAGCCTGTTCCAACTGTCTGCCCCTTTGAGGCTGCTAGAGCCAGGCTGCTTTCCCAGGAGGATATCTGTCCATCAGTCGGTCTCTGGAGAATGTGGAAGATTTTTTGTACTGAAGTCTTTATCTTCCATCTTTCAAGCCATCCTGCAGGAGCCCTATTCCCTAATTTCACCCTTGTATGTTGCTTTGAGTTCAGATGGTCTGGGACAAAGCCAAACAGCGGACACATCTGATGCAGGCAGTGACACGGAGTCAGCAGGGCTCTTCCCTGAAAAAAAATTTTCTTTTTATTCAGCAGCCCAGGATAAAGTCAGTCCCTTCAGCAGGTCCTAATGGAGCAGTTCAAAAAGACTGCAGGAATAGATGGGCAGCCTCCAAGCTCTGAAGTGCAGGGGTCTACTCTAAACCCACTCAGACCCCTTCTTATTGAAAGTTGCTGCTGCTCTGCTGCAGGGTGGGATGTGAGGGAGTGGGTTGCTGGTGTTCATCAGAGGTGCAAACAGCCTACCACTAGCTGAGATCTGAGCCAGGTCTTGAGAGACCTTTCCCTGCTCAGGTCAGCAGTAGCAGAAAGAGTTAACTTCCTTAGAAAGGATGGTAGCACTCAGGTATGTCTTCCCAATCTAGTCATGACACCTTTAGATACAGCTGTGTGCGTTTAAAGATCTGTGTATAGGTCTGACTCCCATGCACTTCATTGCTATAAGTTAGCCCTCATTATGGATGTGAGGTCTATTCTGGATGGTCCTCTCCATCCACCTCCTGAGAGAATAACAGACTCCCCCTTCAAAAGCACTAATTCTTGCCACATATCAGGATTATTCTTTATTGGAAAGGCACAGATTATTTTCCTTCAAGATCCTGAAAGCCTTATTTTTTATTTTTTTTTTAGTGGTATCCTTCACAGATTCTGTCACTGCAGCCATGGAAGGCAGCACAACATGAGATGGACCATCTGTAAATGCCTGTGGGGAAAAAGTAGAATATACCTGCCTCTTTATCCTGAGGATCTGGGCTTTGGAACATGACAAATGCTCTGACAAACGCCAGGCTCCACTTGGCAGTTCCCTTCAGGAGAGCTTGGACGTTGGCTGGTAGGGCACTCGAGCAGGCTGAAGCCCTTGCTGTGCAGTGAACGCAGAACAGTTGTCAGGAGCTACAGATAGGACTCACAGTGCCGTAGATGACCACAGCGCTTAAATAAGTGGAGGAATACTAAGAGGTACATTGGTCTCAGACTTAGCTGTGGACCTCTACACACTGAAGAGGACCTGTGAGGAGAAGAATTTCAGAAGACCTCTTCATTAAGAAAGGGATCATAACATACCTGACCTTTCCTAGGCATTTTAGTAATTTCTTAAGACAAGCCTGAGTAAATGTCAAACTGGCGCATGGTACTAACATTCCTGAAGAAGATGGAGAAGCAAGCCCAAGGATAGATGGGGATGCCAGCTCCGCACTTGCCCTCAGAATGAACATAGCTCTTAATTTCTGGAAATACTTCTCAAGAAGTGGCAGGGGCTTTACAGTCTACATCTCAGCTCAGAGGTTTTCTGGGTGCAGCAATGAAAACATTGGCAAGGGTTTCACACAAGTACAGTGAGTGCTCTGTCTGCACCAGGAAGGAGAACCTACTCCTCCTTGATTTGGCATAGATTTGTAGTCCTGGATAGCTTGTCTATTTTATTTTTCCAGGCAAGGTTTCAGTGGGTCACATAAGATATTTGGCAGGGTTATTTTAGGCTCATTTATGAGCTGACATAAGCCTGCATGGACCACACGAGGTGAGGGAGGGTAGGGGAAAGCTCTTGATTTCAGGCTTAAGGTCTAGCTGACTCCAAGCTCTCCCATAACACTTGCATTGGCTAAACTAGACTTTTTACAGATCTGCTATGCCTACCCACCAGCCTTTGAACCCAAGACAGAACATATCTGAATACCTTTTGGTGTGTTAAAAAGAAACATTTATTATAGGTCTACTTTTCTTATGGACAAACATTCCTAGGACAGAGTGGGGGGAAATCCCTTTGAAGCCTGCGACATTTCCTAGGACAATTAGCAGCAGTTAGTACCATTGCTATACATTGTGCTCCTCTAACTTCTTTCAGTGTATATTTTATAGTTCAGTCAAAACACCCTACTGATCCAGAACATGTGGGTGGTACCAGTCACCCTGGGTGGCTCAGTCGGCAGGATTTTGTGCATTTTATGCAAAAGCCAGAAGGGCAAATCAAGTTTCTGATCCATAACCCCACTAGACAGTAGCCTAAACAGAAGGTAATTTGCAACTGCTCTGCTCCTGAGGGACAGCAATACTGGCCTGAGAACAGTATGTGCTGTGAGGACCATAGTCTAACACATAACCAAAGGCGCATTTCCAGCACTCTCTGAAACATTGTTCCTTCCAGTTGCTTCTGGATACCCACATTTACTCGGGCAGTCTGGAAAGAGTAACCTAAAAGAGCTTCGGTGTTCTTGTGGACACTTGACAAGAAAGAAAAAAGGAGAGAGAATCTAAAAAGCATAGGGGTGAAAGCAAGGTGCGTCAGCTTTCTTCTTTGGCCCTACAGACTTGTGACTTGCACAGTGACTCCACTGCTCTGGAGGCCCTGTTGAGCAAAGCCACGAGAGCTGTTTCACGCTATGTAACCAGTTTGCTGTGCAGCTGGCTGAGGTGCTTGTCCTTTGTGCATCACAGCAACCTTTTTTCTGAAAAGTCCCACCAAAGAGATTATCTTCTTGCAGGTTTTAAACCAATCTGTGGCCAAGGGTATGCCTACAGCTCCTGCTATTAAGGAAGACACTGAGAGACCTGCACAGTTTTTCTCTTTAAGTCTTCTCTTTTTATGCTTGCTTTCCTTTTATTCAGGAGCAATTGGGACATCTCAGTTTCAAAAGCACTCCAAAAAAGATGCCAGTGTTATGGGTGTTACCCCATAAAAGGAATGACAGGCTACCTGCCTTTTACTTTTTGGTTTTAGCTTTGGGTATATAGCTGTGAGTGCAACACCATCCACAAAAATGGACACCCAGTGTCAGGGGTGTTTCACAAGACTGCTGACCTTCTGTACTGGGACACTGGATGCCCCCCCGGACAACAGGATATGAAAATTTCCTAGCTGAAAACAGAACTGTTGCTCCTGGGAGGGAGAGACTCTTTGGGGGGTATAAATTTGACCTTTGCAGAGCTTTGCAAGGTTGCTTTCCTGTCTGAACTACCAAATCCTTCTGGATCACTCTGTGCTTGCATACCACATCTGAGAGCAAGAGACCCTACACTGTTAATAAGTACTTGCACCATTAACCTCCCCCTATCTTAGCTTATGCTACGTTTCCCAGCAGCATAGTCTGTATGGGGCCTGCTCTGCCCCGGGAGGAGCAGAGTAACCCCTCCATCCTCAGCCTGCTGGCTGTGGGTCACATTTTCCACTTATGTACCTACACCTGGGCTTATCAGGATAGTCTGCTTACACAGATGGACAGATACACAACCCTAACTTATTGGGCTTGCACCACAAGTCCTTCTTGTCTGTAAAAGCTGATTTATGTGCTTATGTCTTCCAGGGACTTGGCATTGCTCCTCCTTCATGAGACAAGCAGGCTAACCTCAGCCAACTGAAATAATTTTTTACTAGCCTACTTTCTTCCTCCAGGAGGGAGCATCTGAAGAAGCTGTCAAAGGATTATTGCTGGTCCTTCTGGGAGACCTTTGAGGATGATGGTGAAGTGCCTCCATGAAGAAACACTGACACTGGGCTTCCCTGTTCACATGCAAATCTGTGAAATCTCACCACAGTCAAAACCTGTTGTTCTTGCCCCATTTGGAGCCCGACAGATAGAATGGGCATCCCATCTAGGTAACAGTCTAGGCAAAGAGCCCTATTGCCCCAGAGACTTATCAGGACAGGCTTGTCCCTCTCTCGTGGGACCAGGAGGTGTGTTGTTATACTGTTTCCTGCTCACTGTTTTTTTGTAGCTTTTGTAGCCCCATCACATAGTGGTACAATTTTTGGATTAGTGCAGACAGGCTGCATTCAAAATCCATACGATCAAGCTATTCTGAGTGCACAGGATGCAGGAAACCCTGTGGCCTCCTAGAAGTCTTTTTATAAGCGACTAACTCCGAATGTTTGAAGGTCAATCAGTTTGTGCCCAATGAAATGGCTAATGAGCACCTGGGCTAATGTGTCACTTTTAGCATATCTAAGACAAAAATTCCAAGTCTTCTCAGATAGGGCTCAAACAAGTGGTGTCTGGCTGAAGTCGCTAGCTCCATACCTGCCCTTCTGGGGCATGTAATGGGCTGCCTAAGGTCTGCATATTTTGTTGATGTTTCTTTGCCTTAAGGTCATCTAACAGTTCCCAACACTTACAGGGTAAATTCTGACGCTCAACTCTAAACTCTGCAAGCATACCAGGAAAATAATATTTTCTGGGTGGAATCCCCCAGTTCTTGTTTTAAGTGCAGTCCAGCGTTAAAAGATTGTGTATTGACTAGGCTTTCCTAACAAATCTGACTGGTACCAAGAACGTGGACAAGAGCAGAGTAACTTTGTAATTTTAAGAGGATTATTTTGTATTTATAAGCCATGGGAAAAATATATTTAAAACCTCTATATATTATCTAGCCCACCCAAGCGTTGTCAACATCTTACGACGTTCACTGTGGTGAGGTGTCCACCTTGGCTGTTCCTGCTGCTCTTTGAGAGATTATCGGGCTATCCAACCCACTGCCCTTTGAATTAGTTTCCAAGGTCTGAACTTTCACGTGTTTACCAGTTGACCCTCCCAGCTTCTGCGCTGGCACTCTCTCCATAAGCCAGTCTCCTCAGGAAGGAGCCTGGAGAGCTTGGGAAGCTGCAGGACACAAAAGCAGCAAGCTCTTGCGTCATTTCTGAAGAACTGGCTCATTCCTGAGCAGCAATCTGAAGTTAACAACTCTCTCTCTCTCCTGCTTCAGCACAGCCAGTTCAAGAAGAGGTTAACTCCTTGTTTTCATACAATAGGCACCTTGTAGAATTTGTAAGCTGTGTTCAAAGGTGTGACAATCCTCTTTATCAGGCTGGAGTAGTTCCGTAGAACCAAGATCACTGGAAACAGGGCAGAGGATTGCTCTGCCTTGAAGGTACAACAACAGGAGGAGAGAAAATAAAACAAGATAATGTTTGTACTTACTGTATAGTTAATATTAACAGTTGCAACATGTACATAGAGACAAGTAGAAATTAAACAAAATCAGAGCCATTAATAAAGGGGCAAAATAAGTGAAAATGACAAAAAAAATTATCATTAGATATTTACAACGTGCCTCCCACAAATTCTGAATAAGGGAGGATGGTCTTGAAGTAGACTTTAAAAGATAAATCAGGAAATGGAAATACAACTCCCCCAAAATTATTACAACCCAGTTGGTTCAGATACTTGTTATCTATGGGATTAGGTCGCAAGGTAACAGCAAAAAAAAAGTGGCGATATGAATCCAGTTCAGCTGCAGGAGCACCTTGTCTCTCAGACAGTCTTTTCACTCCTCAAGGAAATGTTCTTGCAATATTTCATGCATTCCTGGGTACTGCAGTAACCCTACCTCGTCACGGAGAGCCACGCAGTCAATAGCAACGCAAGCTTTATTGAAGGCCGGAGCAATACATACGCTATTAGAGAGAGGATGCTTTGCCTACAGTCAGACTAACAGCAGAATCATGTGAGATGTGGAATCTGCCTACAAATACAGAAAGGTGGAAAGTACTTGTTTGAAGGATAGAAAAAGATTGGAAGGAAGGGAAATTTAGTCTAGCATAACAGGCACATAAGCAAAATGGTAGAAAAAAAGTTTGGGAACATGGAAGTTTGTCCCAGAGAGGAATTTTTTCAGGGGAAATGGACCGAGTAACCTAAATTTTCATGCCTTTTTCCTCCGTAACTTCTCTGTGGATAATAAGAATATGCAGTCTGAAATCTTGTTCGGTAAAACTACAGGAGTTACTATCAAGCAAATCAACTGCTTACTTTTAAACTTTTCAATACAAATATCTTACAAGAAAATATGGATTGGTGGGAACCAACTGAACTTTCAAATAGCTATAGCTGCGTGCACACAACTCCAAAGCAACCTGAATTTTGATTAGTAAATTATTGTAAAGATACTTATTTAATACTTAAAAAAAAAAGAGGGCAGAAAAGTTAGATTTCCAAGTACCTCAAATATTAACCAGTTCCTGCAGCTTGTATAGCTTTCCAAAATAATATGGTCTACCTACTGTGATTTTTTATATGTTATTGTTTCAGTTCTAGCATTCGTGTGTCTCTGATGATGCTAGAGGTGGGGGGGGAAAACCAGTACAGATACAACAAATTAAAGTTACTATCAGTTGATCTACTTCTGTACAACATGTTGTTGGACTGTTGCTGTTGTTACCACAGAAGTATTTAGGAAAGGAGGTCCCTCACTAGCAGAAACTCATATTAGCCAGCTTGTACTCCTTTCTCGGGATGGGTTCCAATTGCCTTCTGAAAATTACTCTCTGGGTGGTTGTACAGAAATGTGATGACCGATGTCCAACCAATCCCAAAGGAAAAAAATATACTTCCAGATAGCTTCTTTAGCTTTGTATGAAGCTTTGATGTGTTTCAGTGTGGTTGGGATTTGATCCCAAAGGAGCTATAGAACTAGGGAGAAAAGGTTTGGTAAACAAGCAGTTAAACTAGCATAGGAATTTCCTCTTTAAAAATTTACATGCTCAATGCCAAAGTGTTGGCAATTAAGTAAAGGTAGAATTAAAGCATCAATCTTTCACCTCTTAGAGGAAAATAGTAATGCCGGGTGGGTTCTCATTATTCACCAGAAAGGATCTGTTTTCTTATGCCACCTCTAAAGATAAGAAGTATTTTAGCTTTGTTTTATTTGCGCCTTCAAACACAAGACTTCTTTACATAGGCAGCAGGCAAGCAAACAGTTCTTTTGTAAGAAATTAATGTAGCCGCTGAACCAGAATAAACCAATGAAGAGAGTCAGACCGAAAGAATGATCAAGTAAGACAAAGAAATGTAAATCAAATGTAAAATGTAAAATATTGCAGTCATTAACGAGGAAAATGTAGCAAGAAGTAAGGGCACTGAGTGTGTGATGTTCTACTACAGGTTAATAATTTTTGCACTGAGATGTGGAACAGTGGTAACTGAGATTCGGAAGTAATTTCAGAAATCACCATTTTTTTTTCCACTCCAAAATATATTGATATTGCAAATAAGGCTTCATTGAGCCACTTCAGTTAAAATTTAAAAAATAACCAAGAAAAATAACTGAACATATTGGAGCCAAACTGTAAAATCTTGCCTTACTCACAGCCATAAAGTTATCCTGTGAAAAGTTATGGACGACACATCTAGCTGCTCCCGTGGAAAGCACAGCTTCCTGAACAACAAGGAACTGCAGAAGTCCCCTCATAAGGAGTATTTGTTCAGAAGTACAATAACAGAAACCGAAGTCTGGCATTTGCATATGCAAACAGCACTTTCTGGTGATGGTGATTAACTACATTTTTTCCCGAGTTAGTTGCTGGCTCGCTGAAGAATATAAAGAGGTGAAACTGAGCTGCATTTTCACTTGCTTATAGCATGCCTGATCCACTGACCTGGACCAATATTTTGTTTGCAACCAGTGGGTGATTTACAGTTTTCTGACTTCATCTGCACAGTCTATCATGGAATTAAAACAATGTCCAATTGTTGATAAAAATCAAGTACTTATACCTGATGGAGGAACAGGCCATAAACGCTTGCCTAGCTGCAGGTAAATATAAAGAGGACACTTTATGGTTACCCTTTTATAACAGGTTAATCAACAAGTCTCCAAGCACTTTTACAAATATTTGGTTAAATGTGAAAATAGCTATCCTCCTCCTGATAATGCACACCATTAATTTCTTTTTACAGAGCAGGAAATGGAGGCAGGTGGCAACAAGTTCACCAAAGTTATACAACAAATCTGGAGCTGAACTAGGACTGAAAGTGAAAAAAACCCTAATTCTTTATTATTCAGGCAAACAGAAGGCAATTCTTTTCAGATAGGATTTATCTCTGGTTATCTCATGCAGGTATTCAGAAAATTCAGCTGTTCAAAAGGTCTTGTTCCTTTTTCTTTAATTCTGTAACATAGAATTATTACCCAAGAATTGAACATCAGTGGTCTTCCTGGATCCGTAAAAAATAAGTTATTTGTTGATATAAGATGTCATGAGTAACACTCGGCGTTTTAAAAACAAATTATGAGTATATGATCAGTTGAGAGGATCTGGCTCCACTAAATCAATGTTAATTTTGTCCAAAATTACATTTGGATCCAAAGCATCACTTTTGGTTTCTAACTGGAAAAAAAAAATCTTGATTTAAGATTTATGGTGGTTTGTTTATTTTTATTTTCCTAATCAGTATTTTTCTGTATGCATCAGCAAAACTAAATATATTTGATTCTAATTTCTACTGAAACACAGTTCTGTCACTAATTGCTTAAAGACAATTGCATTAGAATTGAATAATTTTCCTCTTGCAAATTCATATTAAATAAAATATTTTAAAATTTAAGTAAAAATATACTTGTGTAATTTCTTTTTATAAGAACAGTGAGATCAGCTTGGATCGAAACCCATATTCACCGATGCATTGTAGTTGCTTCAGGCCTGTTTGCTGGCACAAGAGTAACTATAAACTTGGTTTAACTGGCTGAGTAGTTTGAATTTAGGGCTATTTTGTGTTACAAGTGCAAGACAAAGCTAACAACCAGATCAGTGAAAAAAAAAAGTCCCGAGTATCAGGAAAAAATCGTACAATAAATTAAAATTGTCATTCAATTTCTTTGCCACAAGAGTAGCATTATTTTAATGTGGATGGCAGGTCAAATTTGTAGGTCAAATTCTATTCTGCTGTAGGAAAATGCAGCTGTATTTTCATGGTACACCCAGAAAAATCCAACAAAAGAGCAGTATTTGAATTGTTATTCTCTCTTGTTTTACAATAACAGACAAGAAACCCATTGAAACAACATGCACCTAAAGGAAAGTTAAGGTCACTTGTTATTCCTGACAGTTTCTTCCCTCTGGGAGAGAGCAAAGAATTTCATAACTCAGAGACTGACTTTGTCTCTGCACTAGAAAGGTAAACTGGGAGGAAAAAGAAAAAAAAAAAAACAGCCCTGAGAAACAAAAAAACCAGGGGCATTTTTCTGGTTTTCCATCTGTGTAGGGCTTGAAACTCCTAAAAAAGTTTCTGAAAGGCTGGGAAAGAAGTGAGAATGCTCGCAGGGACACACCTTTCTAATCTGCAGGCTCACAGTTTCCCCGATAACAGCGTAACTGATTTAAGGAGTCATGTTTTTTCAGCATATTTAGTTAATACCCTAGCAAAGGACTACCTCCTGTTTCACAGACATTCAACAGTTAGAAAAAAGGATGATTTTTGAAGACACCTGCCCATTTATTTTGATTTTCAAATATACCTGCAGCAGGTAAATTTATGCATGTGTATGCTTGGTAATGCCAGCAGATGCAAATGTACTTCCAAAGTCAACATACATTTAGTTTAAGCTCAGTTATTAAATGACTAATTATGTTCCTGGGTTTGATGTTGTTTCATGGGTAAGTACATAACCGTAGTGTCTGTCAGAAAGTGTCAGAAAGTCTCTCTCATGGTACTGATAAAAAAAAATGCATAGAGGAGAACTTCACCGCACTAGGGCCTAAGGGGATACCTGGTGGTTAAAGGTGGGTTGTGAAAACAAAGGAGGTGTTGAGTTGGGTGAGCTAGTTCCTCATCTGGATGTTGTTGGGTTTTTCTCTTCAGTTGTGGGCTTTGGCACCAAATTTCTCTGGAGATACCTCTAATTCTCATTCTGTTGGTGTGGCAAAAGGAAGTCTTGTGCTGTAGTCCCAAAGTGGCAAGGGCAAGCTCATCCTGGTGTGCTTTGAGTAAGTACTCTGCAGTTTGGCTTTAGAGAGACCCGGTCTCCCACTCCCCTGGGTTCTTTATTGGACATTAGAAACACAGGCAAAAATTCAGAAGTAGGAAAGACCATGGAGCAAATGACATGTTGGGTACTAACAGAGTAGGAAATGAACTGCGATGATGACCAAGTGCCTCAGAAACAAAGCGAGTTGTGATTAATCAGGTGGGCAGCGCTACCTTAAAGAATAAAGGAGGTGTCATTGGAAGCCAAAGGCATCGTGTGGTAGAATGTACGATGGTGGGTGATACCAGACTCTTGAAAAGATCAGTTTATTTTACAAGCTGAAATTCAGATGCTTAGCACCAGTCTAGAGAAACGTTAGTTTGTACAACTGTAAAAAACAAAAGAAACCATCCAAACACCCTGCCCCTGCCCCTGCCCCGCACGTGCATAAATATGGAGGAGGAATTGGTTCACTGAGCATTTAACTATTAATGCTTAAGAGAGAGAAAGGTATTTGGAGTAAGGGCTGAGAGGAGCCACGTTAGGCTGGGTCAGACACCAGGAATTCTGGGCAGTGAACCCTGGGCTCCCCAGCAAGGGAAAGCCCCCCTCCAGAAGAGGGCTTGCCTGCCTCTCCCAAAGCATGCAGCCACTCTGAAGAACCAAACCCTGCCCTCATCTCTCCTTTACAGGTTGCTTATAATCCATTAATAAAACGAATACTCAGCATCCTGCTCTGCAAAAGCCAGCTTGCATGATTAATACGCAGTAATACATACATGCAACGATTTTGGAAGAGACTACAGGGCCACAAGCTCAGACCTTGACAAGAAGAAACAAATTGAACAGACCCGACGGCTTCTGCCGTGTCCCCCTCCCCACCTCCACCTCCGCTGCTCCAGCTCTCCTGTTCCTTTGACCTTTGTTAGCAAGCTGAGTTAACCTTGGGGAATATTAACCCAGTTTAAAAAAAAAAAAAAAAAAAAAGGAAGCAAGCTTTTACCACATTCGAGATCTGAAAGGCCAACCCTTCAGTGAGCCAGATAGCAACCTGAAGGAAGGGAGGGAGGGAAGAATTGGGGGAAGGAGGGTGGGAACGTGCCCTTCACTGACCAGCTCTGCCCTCTCCGAGAAGAAAAGGTGTTAACAAGGGTAATCAACGAGCTGCTGGCTTGTGCCCAGATCTTCAAGACTGTAACTAAGCCGAGCACCCTTCCTTTTAACGGAGCTGCCCTGAACATCCCGCCCCATCCCTCCCCCTCTTCCCCCCTGCCCCCAGCAGGTCTGGTATTTTTTCGTAGTGCACAAAGCAATGTGGGTCCTCGTAAAGAGTTTAAAACTTCTCAGGCAGAGGAGCCCACCACTCCCAGCACAGCGTATTCGTTACCTGTTACCGTGTCCTTCCACCCAATTTAGTTTATAACACCTGAATTGACGTAATACCTTCCAAGTGGCTACATATAGACCACATCAACTTACAGAGGAACCAGCCTATATATTTTACATCTCCCTTTCTCCTTATCTGTAGCCACTGTGCAAGACAAATCCAAAGTGAGATCCAGGATATTCTAAAGCTCAAAAGAAATACCTTTTTGAGACATAAGTTGTCAGGTATCCTAATAACTATAACTAGGAGAGCTGTGTCTCGAGAGAGGAACTAGACATCATCAGTACAGGAGTACATAGCTTCCAACTGACTTTCAAAGAAAAAAAGATGCGAATTTCCAAAGTAGAGAAATGTTCAGGTTCTCCTGTAGAGCAGAACAGATCTTGAGCGATCTCTCCTTGTGGCCATGATGCCAAGTGACAATTTGCAGGCCCATTTCCCTCCGTCTCAGTAAGGAAACTTAACAGGGAAAGCTTGTGACTAGATACCCTGCTTCAAACCTAAAATACCTCTAAGCTCTGAAGGCCACTGACAAGAGTTCCTGTAGATTAACAGTAAGGACGCACCACACAGACATGTTAGAGAACCGCAGAAGGTGACAATGCAGTGCATTTTGGTTGTGACTTGGGACAAATTTATGTTTTACTCAGGTGCCATTTGAGGTCCAGTTCCCGCAACTGAATCCATACTGGAAAATTACCGAATCTCACCGATTCCTTTTGGGAGAGCATGAGCAGAAATAGCCCTACAAAAAGGTTAAGCTGAAAAGACTAAGCTAAAGACATTTCAGCCAATATTCCTTATGGTTTTTTTACTCAAGAATCTGAAGATACATAGTTCTCTTTGAGTAAATACATAGAGCTGGAAAAATACTGAGGGTATGTTCGTGGCTTCTTGGTACACTTGATGTAATCCCTTGATATGCATTTGAAAATATAAACAAACCCCAAACACTTATCATGCCAAACTTGCGCACTTGGCCTTATCTGTAGTCTCCTTACAGAGATGTGAAGTGTAGCGTGCAGCAATATTGTAGCTAACTTGCAGCTGTTATTAAAAGTGAGTGGAATTTCTTCAAACACCTATGCACTTTTCCAGTCGTAATCTGAGGTTCTGGGATATAAGTGGATTTCTTTGCAGTGGAGCTCAGCTTTGGCAGAGAAGAACCTCACTCATTTGTAGATCTACTTTACAGGAGAGTTACCACAAGTCACTAGGGCGTTATGAGTAACGTGACGATTGAGATGACAGAAATGTTTCAGAGCGCCCCTTTATTAAATGGGCCTAAAAGGCAAAAGGAAAACGAAGTGATTTCCTCGGGCTGGGTATTCTATGAGCAATCTTTATCAGCTCGTGACCTGCCCTGTTCAGGGAAGCCTGGTGGCTTCGTAAGTTCATATAACGCCCTGAAAGACGGGCTAATAGAAACCGACGGTGTAAGTTCAAAAAAAGCGCAGTGTCCCGTCCCGTCCCCCCCGCCCCGGCACGCTTAGGCTACGGCAGCAAAAGCAAAGCCTGGGACCGGTCCGCCCGGAGGAGCGGCGGCACCTCCCCCCCGCACGGGGGGCCCTTACACCGGCAGGTGCCGCGACCCGGTGGGGGGTCTGCGGGCCCTTCCCGGGGCTCCCTTTGCTTCCCTCCGGCTTGTTTTGCAGGCGCCCGTGGGAGACGGAGGAGGGCTGGCGGGAGGCGGAAAGGGGAGCCCCGGTCCGGTGCGGTCTGGCTGGGGGCGGCTGCCGGCCCCCACCGGGCAGGCAGGACAGGCAGGGCCGCCCGCTCCCCCCGCGGCGGCGGCGGCCCCCCAGCATAGCCGCCCCCCCGCCGGCTGCTGGGCGCCGTCCCGCCGCCCCGGGCCCGACCTGCGGCCGGGGAGGAGTTTCCCGGCGGCGGCGGCAGGAGGAAGGGGCCGGGCGACGCATCCACCTGGCGGCACCTGCCCCTTCCCCGCCGGGTGGCTCCTCCTCGGCCGCAGCGGCGGCTCCCGGCTGGGTGACCGCCTCGCCTCGCCTCCCCTCCCGCCGCCGCTCCGCTCCGCTCCGGCGGGGGCAGCCCCAGGTAAGCGCGGCGCTCCCCGCCGCCCGGCCCGGCCGCGGCGCCTTCGCCCCGCACGGGGGCTCTTCCCCGAGGCGAGCGGAGCCACCTCCGGGGCCAGGCGTCGTCCCTGCCGCTCCGAGTTGCGCCTGCGGGGTTTTGGCTTTTAGTTGAGGAACTTCGGCTTTGCTTTGGGGGTGCGGAGGGACCCCGAAGGCATCTGAAAATCCCCGACCCGCGGGGGTAGGGGGCCGGGGTCCTGCCCGGGCGGGGGTGGGCGCCGAAAGACCCGCGGGCGCTCCTGAGGCTGGGGACGGCGGCGGGGGGTGGGTGGGTGGGGGGGGGAGCAGGGTCGTCGTCGTCTCCCAAGAACGAGAAGAGGCTCCGGCTGGTAAAATCGAGGGGGCGCGGAAGCTCGCCCCTTTCCGCCGTGTTTCCCGCTGCCTTGCCCCGTTGCCCCCCTTCCCCAGCCGGTTTCTCTCCGGGTAGGTACAGCGCTTCCCGGCGGTCGGGCGGGTGAGGCCAGCCGGGAGCTGAAGCAGCAGAGAAGAGGTGACCGGGTGGTGTGAAGTGAATAACGCCATCCGACGAGGTAGAGGAGGAAAGGTGGGGAATGCTCGACGCAGAGCCGACGCTGCCCCTTCTCGAGGAGGAGGAGGAGGAGAAGGAGGAGGTTGTCCATTTCTTGCCGTTGTGCTGAAGGGAGATGAGGCGCTGCGAGATTAGGCAGTTTTTTCAAGGTCACGGAGCGAGTAGTTGCTCTTAATGGAGAATAAGCTAGAACAGCATCTAGTTCTGGGGCCTCTCCACCGTGTTACCGCTGCTTTGGTTCCTTGCAGAAGTGCTCATTTCTGGTTACAGTTGTCACAACTTGTCAAGTGATTTTGGAAGAGTTGGTAGAGTGCCTTCCCACAGGAGCCATATCATTGAAACTTCTGGGCCAAAGCTTTGAATGCTGAAATTGGCCCCACTCCGCACCTCCCCTCAGGTGGCTTTGCTGATGATCATAGCTTACCTGGACCTTGAATTTCACCTTACTAACTCTGAGTGGGTGTCAGTGAATTTAAGAGAGCATTCTTCACATTGTGCCTGTGTCCTAAGAATCCTTGTTTGCCCTGAGTAAAGTGACACTAATGCCTTTAGTGCTTTAGAAAGAGCCAAAGGAAGCAGCTTCACCTCCGAAGGATGATTTGCATCAGCAAATCAGTGTTAGGTGGGGTGGGGGTAGGGAGATGGGTGTTGTGTGTGGCATAGATCGATGAAACTGGGAGATGACTGCAGGCTGTTACCTATGCGTATCAACATAAATGTAAAGCCAAAAGACAGAAAGGACAGGTGGACTAAGATAAAATTTAATGTCAACGTAGGACTTAAGATGCCCTTTTTTTCCCCTTTTTCCTTTCATTCTTAAACTCTTAAAAATTATACTGGTACATAGGGAAGTCAGCCTAGAGCAAATCTATCATGGCAGTCTAGTCTGAAAATGGAAGTAAGCTGAAACTGTTCCTGGATGTTGATGCAAAACCAAAGCGAAACACTATCCTAAGATGCTGGTCAAAATATTTCTCTTAGAGTTGCCACTCCTGGAGATATGGGCTCTTCCTCCTGTGTCAGTCAAGGGTCGGTCCACACTGAGTAGTTCCAGAACTGCCATGGTAGCTCAGCTGTGTCCATGCTACTACATCAGTACTTCTCCCATGTCTTTGACATGTGGATCCCTAAACCTGTCTCTGGCAATATGAGCCTCTCTGTGGAGTGAATTCAAACCTCCCGCCAGCAGGTTCGCTTTTCTTTCTTACCTGCCGCAAACCCCTCAGAAGTGATTTACAGCTCCTCAGGATCTGTAGTTCACAGTTTGAAAACAGTTGACCTGGACAAATATCTAAATAAGTCTAATGCGTTAACATTGCTAGTTCTTGTTTTTCTGTGGAGTAGGTACCCACTGGTACCGTATTCATACAATATTAATTTGCAACCCGAATATGGGAGGCAAGTATTCTTGAGAACTTTCTTTCCTTGCCAGAGACTTTCGGTGCCGTAGGCGGAGACCTGAATTTTAATGCCAGAAGATGAGGTTATTTGCTTCTGCCATGGAAGGAGAAGGGCAGAGGCAGAACTGAGGATGCAGTGTAGGGGAAGAAAAGGACCCACATGCCAGGCTGGCTGTTGCTGCATCCCCTAGCAATGCTGTGATCTGTGCGCATGAGGTGGAGGGTGCTGTGGGCAACGGCTGCTTCTGCAGTTGTTGCCTGACCAATAACCCCATCTCCTACCATGCCAGCAAATGTGGTTCTTCTGGGCTCTTGGTCCTTTCTATTTCAGAAATGGCTTTTTTGGTAGGGTCTTCTGCCACTCATCATCCATTCAGCTAGGCAACAGCTTTTCAGCCTCCTTTCTCCCCCCACCGTTCCTAACAAAGACATGTGATGTCTTCTGATAGGTGGAGTTGCACAGTAACATCTGGTTTCAGAGATGACAAATAGATGATTATTCATAGTATGAATGCAGCATACTGTAACTGTTTAAAATGATACTGCTATGCTTGGAGCTTTTTAATGCCCTTTTTTTTTTTTTTTGCATGTGGAAGTAGTATTAATCTTGGTTTGCTAGCCTTCGGAATACTGTTGCGGACTTTATTTTAGCTGCTGGTAGTGCTTATCAAGAGGCACTGTTTTTTGACACATGTTGATAAGTAGTTCTACAGTTTAATGATATTTTAGGAGCTAATCTAGAACAGCTTCAAACCTATTTCTTAGGATATCTGAGAATGCCAAGGCTCTATTTGTAGCAACGTTTCATATAAATGTTTACATTGGTTCCTGTAGTTCTCTACAAGATGTGTAATGTTACTGCGTAGGCATGCCGAGTAGAGCTTACCTCTATTGAGAAGGCTAGCCAAAAGGCCAGGACATTGGAAGAACCTGATTTTGATGACCTTGAGACATTCAGTTGCTTGTTGATTTGTCTTTGACTCCTTCCAGAGGATAAATTTTACCCTGTGGAGTAAATTACATTTACTTTTTTTAATCCTTGCAATAAAAATACTCAGTACTACTTCCTAAAGAAGTCAAGGAACTCTTGTTAATGAAATGAGGTGAAAATTCTTATTTAGTTCCTTTCCTTTTTCATACATAACTGGATTTGGTTTTTGACCTTTCTGTACTTCATTTGCAAGTCATTATAATCTGTAGTGCTGCTTGTTAAACAGGAATCTTGACTATGTTTATTTTCTCTTGTCAGGTAGCAGAGGTAGGAATCGCCCACTGTGTGAAAAGATCATGCAAATGAATCTGGACTCACCTCTGCTTGTTTTCTCTCTCTCTTTATTTTTTTTTTTTCTTTTATATTGCCCCTCTTCCCTTTCCTCCCCACCTTCATATCACGGTTATATGGTGTTTAAGGTTACGCTACCAAAACTTCTAGATGGTCATAAAATGGTTGGGAATTAAAAACCCGAAAGCATACTTCTTTTCTAACGTCATCGACAAAAGCTGTAATTTGTTGGCTTGCCATTTTTAAAGGCTGAGCTTTGCACTGTAATTACTCCTTTGCTATCTTAATGAGTTTTGCCAGTTTATTCATTTGCATGTGCTGTGTTTCTTTATCTGGATAAAGGGAACTGCTCATTTTTTGGATGTGACACTATATTAGTGTTCATGTAGAGTGTTTGGATGTTTTAATGCTTCCTCCTTTTAGAAGCTGAACTTGGCTTCATGCATTTGGCTTTCAACTGTTCTCTTCTTCCTTGCTTGCATGTGGTTGTTTTTACAAGGATCTAACTGTGAAGAACTAGTTTGGGTTTTTGGTTGGGTTTTTTGATTGTAGGTACCTACCATAGAGCTTAGCAAACAGCTAATGATGTTTCTATTTCAGGAAATAGCATAAAATACATGTTGAAGTAATACGTAAAGGCAGGAAGCATACTCTTGCCAATATAACTCTGGCCTCCTTGGCCAAATTGAATTCAGAGCGTTGTATTGGCGTATCTGAAGGTAATTTTTCCATCCTACTGACTTGGGCATCTAGGCATGGAAACAACACATAGTGATGTCTATATAAAAGCTTGTGGAAACTAATATAGCTAGCGGTACTTGGGGAAATCTACACATCCAAAGCACGGTACTGCTCTTGATTAACTATTAGGACACGGTGTGTACTAAGGAAGTACCATGATTATTTCTTGCATGGAGAACTAGGGTAAAAGCCAGCAAGTCTGGTTTAATTAACAAAATTGTGGTTAAACCTTTAGGGTTTCTTTGCCTTTCGTTCTTTCTGTTGTCTTTTGGGGATGTTGGCTCCTGGCTAGCAAAGGACGTGTGCAGTATGGAGGAGTCATGACCTGGTGCTGCTGGAAGGAGGCAAAGGGGGAGGGTCACCTTCACCCAGCAGTAGTGAGGTTGGGGGCTTAAGGAGGATGTGGCGGTGAAGACCACTTACAGCCACGCAGCACAACTCTTTTCCTGTCCAGGGGACAGAGTGGCTGTCACTGGCAGGGAGGAGGACAAGCCTTTGGAGGACCAACAGTCTAGGAAGTCTATATTCAATTAAGTAGTATGTTATCAGATGAAGTACAGACCAACTCTACTGCAATTTTTGCTTAAATATAAGGAACTGATTTGCAGAAATCTATAGATGAACTACAAAAGCTATGAGATTAAATTGGTTTTGAATTAGTATAATTTTAAAAATTTTTTTATTGTTTTTTTTTTCTTTTTCATTCTGACAACTTTTATTGGAAAAATTATGTATTTTTTTAATCTTAATGACCCATGACAGAACTTTTAGTTATAATACTTCTAAGGCATATGTCAGAAGAGGCTAAGATATTTCAAGTAATAACTGCGAGCTGTGAGGCAGTATATTTCATGGTATACTTTGTCAGCCATGGCTATACGTTTTATACTCTTATTATTGCCTGTCATTAGGAACAGTAGCATTACTTCTTTTCTTCATAACTCTGAAAGAAAATGACACTTGATTTTAGACCTTCTGTGTTGCTGGAGGTCCTGATGCTGTTTCTGCTCCACCTATGCTGGAGTAAACTGAAGTTTTTGAAATTCAAGGGCTTGACTGCACATGAGTGATGGGTCCCTTCCATTTTTTGGGTATACTTTTTCCAAAGCTAGAAGGTGTTGGCAAGCCAACCTGCAAATCTCTGGCTCCCTGGGCCCTGTCTCTTATACCTTCAAGCCCACTGTGGGGGTGAGCTCCATCCCTGTTTTCTTTGCCTAGGGATCTCTGCACACTTCAACTCCACCAGCTCACTTTAAAGGACTCTTGAAGTTTGTTTTTTCAGACCTACCCAGTGAAGTGCCATTATAGCTTGGCATACGTCAGGAGGAATGACTGGCAGCAGGAGGGAAGGATAGTTGTGTGTTCCCACTAAATTCTTCTGCACCAGAGTGGGTTTATGATACTTTTACGTGGGATTTATTTAAATGTCTGATGTGTGAGATGACTTAGAGGCCAAAGTATTGGACAGAGATAAGACGGACCAGTCTCTTCTAGCTCTATAGTTGTTGGGATGAGGAGTGTTTGACAGGTTAGTTTGTTTCTCCATGACCCAGCTTCCTTATCTGTGAAGCTGTTGCAGTACCCTTGATGTATTTGTAAGATATTTTGAAGTGTGTTAGTGATGCGTGATTAAGAAAACTATATCCATTGGATATTACACATCAATTTTTGCCTTAAACATTTGCAAACTGATGGGAGTCCAGTAGTTTTGGTTTAATCTGTTTTTAATGCATTGGCAAATGTGCCTGCGTAATACCACGGAAATCTGTATGTCCATATGACTTCCCTGTGTTTTGTGGTGTGATAACAGAAAACTGTTTTTAATCAGAAGCCGGGTGAGAAATAGATTAACAAGAACTAAATTGGGAGTGGTGGTTGAAAGCCAGTTAAGCAACAGAGGTATTTTTTCCTCTGTTAATTTGAAAAAAAACCCAAACCAACCAATTCCCCCCCCCCCCCAAAAAAAAAAGAGTAAGGAAGACTGTCATCTGCCAGTTTGCAAAGCCTTTCAAATGATAATGTAAAAAACATTTTGGTTTTTCTTTCATCGTGGTACCTGTTGGCTTACCTCAGCATCACCACCTAGTATTCTTCTGTCTGCTATGACTAAACTTCCTAATCCTTTTTTCCCCCTCCTTTTTAGAGAAAAAGGAACAAAAATAATCTTCCTGTGACTTGTTACTTGTCCTCTAAGTCTGGGCAGAGCTACACTTCCCAACGCTGCTCTGAAGAGCTGTGTGAGAATGGATGCGACATAAAGCAGAAGTCCCGAAGCCTATCACCGATCTGATGGACTTACTGTGAGTAGGAGTTAAGGCTTGATTTTCACCTGTCTGCCATGCAAAGAAAGAGTTCAACAGTGCATTATTATTTACTTGTCTTTGTTAGCACCAGTACACAAATACAGAATCAGCCTCCCAAAACTGTCAGGAAATATTGGCACGCTCGAGGTGCCAAGCTGTTGTTGAAACCTGCTTCAGAGACATTTGCAGTTCAGTTTTGGGTGAGATGACACCTTGGTACAGATTCTAAAACATAATCTTATACTTTGGGCTGAATTATGCTGTGTCCCCATGCAACTGCTCTTTATAGTCCTGGCTTTCAACAGGGGTCATGGCAGCATGTCTGTGTTCAGGGTACTGCTCTGCAAGCTGCAGAAAGGTATTTCTCAATCCATGACTGAGGCAATTCCTAGGCTTTTTTTCATGTAGAGGTAACATTATGAGAGGACTCAATAGATTCAATTATTTATTAAAATGGTTGCTTGTGGAGGTGTGTAACTGCTTATTTTAGAACTGCGGCAGCAAACATTTTGTGTTTCTTGTGTCTTCGCTAATCTGTGGGTTTACTTAACGTTAATGTTTAACTTCAAAATAAACTGTGATATGCTTGTAACATAGGATGCAGCTCCTCTCTTTTATTCTGCTTGAAAAACTTTCATACTGGCGTGGCATATTGTTTCCCTGCCGTGCTTCTCTCCCTGGTTTTGGTGTGGTGGCTACAACACACAACCAAGAAAACGACTGTTTGAAAAACAGAAGAGTGAAAAAGATGTGGCCTGTGGGGCTGCTAGCTGGGGCATTATGAAATGAGTTAGCTGAATTTGTATTTCCTGATGCTTTGTTCTCGTTTCTGTGTCATAAACCTCAGAGCGATACATGAGTAAGTGTTGAGAGAGGCAGGAGGACCTGAACTTGGTACTGACACCATGTGGGTTGTTGCCAGGATATTCTTTAACTCTCATTCTGTCAGCAAGGGTGAGCACTAACTTAATCTTCTCGGTTTGTGCGACGCTCGTGTTAATGAATAGCTGCCACTGTATAATCCTCAAGGTTGTATTGAGATGCTATTGAGATCTGATTTCATGCTGCCCCTTAATTTGTACCCTCTCTTGAAATACTTCCGTATTTCTTTTTGGTTTTTTTTTTCCCCCAGATTTGGCATTTTTCCAAAGGAAAGATCGATAAGAAAGGTGGACAAAGCTTCTGGTTGTGATTATTGTTTATTTTTTTAATATAAGTTCACGCTTTACTTCGAAACACTTGAATTGTTTTGATACTGCTGACAAAGGAAAGATGACCTCTACTGTAGTAAGTAAACAAAATATTAAAAATATTCCTCTCTGATTTTTTTTTTTTTAATGAGGTTCTATTTCTTTACAAGTAACAGCCTGTTGAGTGATGTCCTGGTTCACAAGTATTTTAAAATGTGGAGTATTTGTTGTGTTTTCTTTTCTGCAAAAAGGGAGAGAAAGCCTGTGAGGCAGGTGTCAGGGGCTTGAATTAACCAGCATTTCAAGTACTCAGATACTCCTGGGAGAGATTTGTGCTTTTAAAGCTTATTTTGGAGGGATAGATTGGAATGGATTCTAATTAGTTTTTAAAGCTCTTCCAGGATAAATATTTCACAAGGTGCTGTAAGCCAGTGAGTTTCAGAAATAGCTTGGGTGTACCTGGTGGTGTCCTAGGACAGCATGGGGCTGTAAGCATTTATCCTAGACCTGGACAACTGCACACACAAAGGCTGTCACTTGTCAGAGTTTCTTGCGGTGATGGTGCTGCCTAAAACTGTCCTTGCTGCTTATTTCTGCCCTGTCAGATGTTCCAGTGCAATGGTTTGCATGGCCAGCTGGAGGGCTGGGCTCAAGGATCCTTCTTACGTTGTGTTACATTGGGTCAGGAAACTGAGCTCTTCGTATGCCTTCCAGCCTCACTCTCTGTTATTTTTATTATTCAAAGTGTGAGGTATTAGGCATGTACTGTAAATCTCTTTCTCCATGTAAATTGGAGTCACTAGTATGTGTATGCATGAATGCTGTGTTTCTGCATTGGCAGAAATACTTAGTAGCGTTCTGAATGTAAATAGCACCTGAAACTTATTTTTTCCTAATTGCAGTCTTGCCTCTTGTTTTTCATTTTCTCCTGTTTCCTTCCCCTCAATGTTATCGTTTAGGGTCCGCCGCCATACTATGAAAATCATGGCTTTCAGCCAGAAAACATCTGTTCCGCCAGGCAGCCAGCAGGTGCTAACCCGTACCCCCAGTACCACTCAACAAACACTCCGTCAGTGCCAAGCTATGTCCCAAGGGTTGCTACCCATCAGTCAAGTAGGCCAGTCACTCATTCATCCGGGAGAACATGCACATCAAGTAAGTTTTGTTGGGATTTCTTCCAATTTTAGACCCAAGGTCTTCCAAAGTAAGATAACAAACAAAAGGGATCTTCCCTCCCAACTCCTGTCTTGACCTTCCCATGGCTGAAGAAGTTCTGGCTGGCTGGGTTGCCGGTGTAACTGGACAGGAACCTGGGTGATTTGGAGGAAGGGTGGTGGAATGGAGGAATGTCTGTCTGGCAAAAATGTAGGTTTTTTTAATGTCAAGGAAATAGCTAGTGCTGGTGGCTGGAAATTACTTTATTTGTGAACCCAATTTCTCTTTTTCTCCTTGCTTTCATTTCAGGTTTAAGGAAAGCCATGGTCATTATATTATCCATTTTACTAGTCATTTGTTGTGCAATTGCTGCTTTCTTCATCTGGTATTTTGGTAAGAATAGTAGTTTTTTTTTTTTTTTTTGGTTCTGAAAGAAAAAAATTTTAAAGTTAGAAATATACACTCTTATCTTCCATTTTTTGCTGAATTAAGGACAGGAAAGTCTTCGTTACCTATCTCCTGAGAGATAAACTAATATTACTTCCAAATAGCTCAGGTTTGTTTGTTTATTTGTTTTTTTTCTTTCTTTTTAATGAACAATGCTGCTGTCACTTTCCTTTCCCTTCATCAAGTAAACAGGTTTTTGGCGTTAAGTGATGTCATCAGCTTTTTGATTCTGGAGCAGCTTATTCAGGTGGCTTCTCTGGAAAGCTCCAGTCTATCTGGCAAAAGCTGGTGCAATACAACTGCGCAGCGCCGTAGCTGTTAGTAAAGAGTAGTTTGCCCTATTGCAAGGGGTTTTGCACTGGGGGATGGCTGGCATGTGACTGTGCCTGGCCAACACATTCTGCTGTGCATTTCATTAGGGAAGTCATCGCTGTGCATCCTCTCTGAAACGGAACTCTCTTCCAAATTTGAACCTCATTTCAGGTGAAAGGAGGAGACAAGTAAATTTGCATACCTTAACTGCAAGAATGTAAACGGCCAAGATATGTTTTATTTTGGTAAAATGGGACGTCTCTTGGAGAAGAATTAATTCACAGCCATCTGTTTCTGTGAGGCTTTTGCTTTGAAAGCCTGTTAACTGTTGTGTAAGCCCAGCCTGTCTCACCGCTGTGAGCTGTACTACATACAGATGATACGTTTGCCTTGGAAGTCATCCCCAACTGGGGTGACTGAGCTCTGAAGCTGGGCTAGAGCAATTCTGTTCAGCTTAGGTGAAGTTTGTCTTGTGCTATCTTACTTTCCCTTTCAGTGAAACCCACTTTTAAAAGGAAATTAAAACCCAATTTGCTATGTTTTTAGGAGCCTCTGCTTTCTGTTCCTTGCAGGAAAAGAAAGGAAGAGAGAAGGCAGTTCATTTAAAACTATTAGGGTGACACTTTGTGTTCTAAAGGTTTGCGTTTTTTTACTCTGATTTAAACAGGGTGAAAGTAATCTTTGTCTTAAATGGCAGCAAAAGCAAAAGGATGTAATCGGAGTAATGCCTTTCTTCCTCCTTTTCTGTTTATAAGTGTTATGCTTTGTCAGTGTAAAGCTGACTCCTCTTAGACAACTTAATGGTGCTTCCTTATTCAGGGGAGGCAGTGGACAAAATCCAATCAGCTGCATCAGTGACTTAATCTGACAAGCGAAGTAAAGGACAGAGCAATGCATCTTCTGTTGTGTCAGGCTAAGTCTCCTCCCATCTCTGAGTTTAAGAGCTCTTTCTGATGTTTCGCTCTATCCAAGTGGAAGACTCCTTAAGATGAGAGTTGGCAGTAGTCGCCTGGGGCTAAGTTGATGTTCAGCCTAATGGCTTGCCTTGCTCTCTCCCTGCAGTGGAGAATCGTTGTGTCACCTCCTTGATAGAGTGTGGATCTTCAGGAGTGTGCCTGCCGCCCTCACAGTGGTGCGATGGAGTGAGCCACTGCCCCAATGGGGAGGATGAAAACCGGTGTGGTGAGTGCCAGCAGTCAAGGGGGGCGGGGAGGGACGCCTTCAGCCAACTGCAAGAGTTTTTGAGCAAACTGCCTTGTCCAAAGCTTGCCTAAGTTACCATAGGGCCATTTTAGCCTAAGTTAAATCTCTAAAACGGTTTAGGATGTTTGAGCATTTTGAAGCCTCTATCTAGATATTCAGTTTGTTTCCAGTCCGGTTGAAAAGCTGAAACGCAATGACTGACTTAGGTTTGAGCTGGCTTAACTTTGAATCAGTTTTGAAAATATTACTTTTTAATTTGGATGAGGTTTGTGCAAAACTGTATGTAACATTGTCTCTGGAATGAACAGTCATCGTTGACTTAGTAGAATTTCAGGTGATAACATAAATCTGGTGGCCTTCAGTCAGGCTCATCTTTTTCCACTTATTTTGCATTCCTCATCCTCCCAATTTTTCAACTCCTTGATAACTCCTTTGCATAAGAAAGCCTGGTCTGATCAGTGTTTCCAACTGAAAAGATGCCAAGGGAAGCTTTAGTGCGGAGCTGAAGGTCGAAGGTGGAAACATCATCGATTTGTCCATTCCAAAGGTGTGGGTGGCATCTTGTTTCTAACACCTGTGTTGTGCCAGTGCCACTCTGGAAAACTCTGTCTGTGCTCTTAGGCTCTCTCTTTGGGAACTTTTATTCTGTACATGCCTCATGCAGGGTTGGCATTTACTGGTATGCGCTTTAAAGCTGTTCCTCTCCATTTGGTTGAATAATGGGTTTGTGGAAAAGCTTGTTCAATCTGTTCTTTTGCTTGAATTATTTTATATTAAATTCTTGTGCAAATAAACACATAATAGGGCATGGAATGCCAGAGCTAATTGTTCCTTCTTACATTCTTGCTCTACAAGCACTTGTCTGAAGAAATTTGGTGTATTAAGATATAACACATAAATATAGTAGAATATATTATATTTTGTTTATACACAATATATGATATGTTAAGAAATGTATGGTTATGTAGATAAAAGATAAGAAAAGACTGGCTATTGCAATAATATTCCACAGTGGCAGAATGTGAAAGAGAATTTGAACATAAAAGCTGAAATGAAAAGATGAACACTATATTGTACACTTGCATTTTTAAGCTGGTAGTTCTTAAATTGCCTTACACAAAAGGACTGAGGTGATATGTCTCTCTAATTGGTATTTACTCAGAATTTGAGTAGAAGGCAGCATTAAATTAAAATCAGTTCATACATACAAGCAAATATTATGGGTACCAATACTTTTAAGTAGAGAAAGAACAGTAATATAGCATGTGGTGTTCTTATTTGTTTTTTTTTTTTTTGTTTCCCCTTCTTCCATTTTTGGCAGTTAGACTTTTTGGACCAAACTTTATCCTGGAAGTTTATTCACCTGTCAGCCAATCCTGGTATCCTGTTTGTTACGATGACTGGAATGACGATTATGGGAGGACTGCATGTAGCGACATGGGCTACAGCGTGTAAGTCTAACCTTCAGCAGCCTCTGCGTGTGCGTAGAAAGGTTAAAACTTCCCTCTTGCCATTTTTAAGAATGCGTATCTGAAGCAAAAAGCAGTTGGTGATCTAGTTCTTGTGAACCCAGGTGGGTCTGATTTTAATGCTGGTGGCTGTTACAGAACCAAAATGAAATGCTGCTCCAAGTAACGGGGTCTGGCACGCCCGCAGTGGTGACTCAGTGGGGTCACCTGTACCTAACACGTTCACTCACCACAGCCTTCCACGGCTCGCCTCCCTTAGTAGCAGACGACTGTAACCGTGCAGTAACATCCAGTCTGACTTAACCTGTCATCACCAGTATTACATGGAAAGCCTTGGTCTTCCGAGGACGCAGGTAACACCAGCTCGTGTGGAAGATCGCCATAAATGTTTGTGGCCCATAGTGCTGCCCGCGTTCTCCCCACATAACACTGTAGCCTAAATTCTTCTGTGGTTGAAATACTTGATGTTGCCTCTCTCTGATACAGCTGGCAAATGCTGTCTTCTGCTACGCATGGAGCAATGGGGTGATCCTATTGCCCAGGCAGGCAGAACCTGTGCGTGACCACACTGCGTCGTGGCGCTCTGAATTAAGGTCTCTGAACCAGCAATGCCCCCGGTAGTTCCAACTGCAGTAAGACAGCCCAGCAGCAACTACACAGAGCTGGTCCTCAGCCAGAAAGCCTGGCAGAACAGCAGCACTTGCTTACCCCATCGTTGTCACGGCTTACTGGACCTGAACTCTGCTATGCTATGCAAATGTACCAGCAAAGGCGTCTCTTCATCTTGCCCCATTTCACGAGGCTGAAGATTCCTACGTGTATGCATATTAGATAAAAATATTGTGTTAATTAGTAACTGATGGGAAATGTAACTTGACAAATGCTTAAAGGATCTGAGTCTCTGGCACTGTACTACAACACTGGCATTTAATGAAAAAAAAATATTTTTAGTGTTGTTCATGGCAGAAGCTCTAGCTTGGCACAGTTTATTGCTTGTTTGAAAACTGAAACTACTGGGATTCATAATAGACTTTCTGTTTTGCAGAGATACATATTACTACAGTCGAGGAGTAACAACTGAAGTCAGCATTAAAAGCTACATGAAGCTGAACACAAGTGCTGGGAATATAGACTTGTACAAAAAGCTGTATAGCAGGTATCTTTGTTTAATACAAACTTCTTGCCTTTTACCAGAGGTCTTTTTCTGCTGTTGTAAGAGGAGTGGCTTCTGCCCATAGCATAATGCAAGCACATCTTCCGACGAGGATTGTTAGAGGGAAAGAGACTTTGTTTTAATCTGACTGCAGTAGCTGCTCTCCCTTCTGTTTAAAAACACAGCCGTGATTTTTCCATCCTTCCTCTCCTCTTTTTAAAAGCAAAGATGTCCCATCCTGTTCCCTCCACGCTGTCTAGGAGGTTGCCATGTCAAAGATACTTTTCTAAGGCACTTTGACCATCAAGAGGAGTTTCAGTGTGGTGGTGATAGCTACCGGCTGTAACACATTCACAGCAGCTGGTACAGCTTTTTTTTTTTTTTTTTTTTTCAGTCACATGAACACACAGCATGCAAAATGGCTTTTTCACTGGGGAAAGTATTGTTTTTATTCTCATTAAACAGCTCTGAAGTGTCTAGTTTCTAAACCTGTAGACTGCTGTGCCTGCAAAGTTCCCATAGCTCCCTTCTTTAGGTTCTTCTACAGCTACTTCATAAATCCGCTTTAACTTTTTCCCATGCTGATCTTCATCTTGCTCCTCCATAGGCTTACAAACCTTTTGTGCTGGTGACTGCAGTCTTCCACATGACAGGTTTGGTAAATGCACAAAATGTTGGAGGCCAGATGGTTGCTGGTAGGGTGGCTGGAGAGAGTGAAGAAAGGAGGGAACCCTCAGCAGGAAGATGGGGTTGAAGGCAGGGCACATAGCTGGAAAGGGTAGAAAGCAGCTAGAGGATGAATTTTGCCCACCATTTGCTTCGCTGTGTGCCTAAAATCCGGTTTGGTTTCTATTGCAGTGATTCCTGTGCATCAGGAAATGTGGTTTCTCTGCGCTGCATAGGTAAGCGACTGTGTTTCTCAAACTTTTTCTTTGTGCTTTGAAATGAATCACAGAATCACAAGGGTTGGGAGGGACCTCAGGAGATCATCTAGTCCAACCCCCCTGCTAAAGCAGGGCCACCTAGAGCATGTTACACAGGACTTCATCCAGGCGGGCTTTGGCTAGGAAATGCTTCTGAATCTGCTTAAATAACTGCTGTCTTTTGATGGGCCGATGATTTTACTCTGGTTCCCAAGTTTCAAACGGTGCAGTTTAAGGAGCGGGGTGGGAGAGGAGACAAGGAGGATATTGGATCCCCAGTTGCTTTTGTCTTTGCTGCCACTGGTTCCTTTAAATGACTTGCCTGCGGTGAAGCTCTGTAGCCCTCGCCTGGCAGCCACGGTGGGATGTCTGTGGCGCTCGCACTTTAACTAACACCAGTGTGTAAATGACTCCTCAGAGTGCGGCATGCCCACTAAAAGCGTGAACATCATGAACAGAATCGTGGGTGGCAGCGGGGCGGTGCTGGGGCAGTGGCCGTGGCAGGTCAGCCTCCACGTGCAGGGCACCCACGTCTGCGGGGGCTCCATCATCACCCACCAGTGGATAGTGACGGCAGCACACTGCGTGGAAGGGTGAGTCTCGCCCGCGTGGGCACCGGAGCAACTGGCTCGTTTGTTCATCTCTTGAATGGCGATTCCCCCCCCCACCTTGCTTCAGGATGAAACGCACAAATTTACTTAAGTCTCCCAACTTTCTGCTTTAAAACTGAATTAAATACCATTTCTCCCCCCCCCCCTTGCCTTGAATGCAGGTTCTAGGTACCGTATTTTGTCTATGTAGCAGTATGGTTTTCAAGCATTAATCATAGAATTGTTTAGGTTGGAAAAGACATTTAAGATCAAGTCCAACCATTAACCTAACCCTGCCATACCACCACTAAACCATGTCCCTAAGCACCTCGTCTGCCTGTCTTTTATATACCTCCAGGGATGGGGACTCAACCACTTCCCTGGGCAGCCCATTCCAGTGCCTGATAACCCTTTCGGTGAAGAAATTTTTCCTAATGTCCAATCTAAACCTCCCCTGGTGCAACTTGAGGCCGTTTCCCTTCATCCTCTCACTTGTTACTTGTGAGAAGAGACCCCACCTGGCTACACCATCCTGTCAGGCAGTTGTAGAGGGTGATAAGGGAGGATTTGTTCTGGAATAGGCTGGCTGAAGATCATCTGTCTGCTTTCTACAGGAAGCAATTTTTATCAAACTTGTTAAAGGTGGAAATTAAATTGGATGGTGGTGTTAGGCAGAGATACCCACCCAACTGAAGAGATAAACTCAAGCCACCAAATGCAGTGCCAGACAGTACAATGTTTTCATGAAGATGTTGAATTGCACTGTGAGGAAAAACAAAGAAAAGGAAAAAAAAAAAAATCCCAAACCCTCAGATATCACACAATTGTAGATATGATCAATTTAAAGATGCCTGTACCATTTATTTAGTCATATCTTCATGCCACAGGGTAGTAAAGCCCAAGTCAGTATGACATGTACATTTATAGCTATCCAAGGAGCACTTTACATAGGCATCAACAAGAAAAATAGCTGGTGCTTTGTATGTTTTTAACCTATAAAGGAGAGTTGAGGGTGTTGCCGTATCTTGTGTACAGTGGCAGAATACGTTTAAAAGGTGGCTGCTTCTGTTGGAGGGAAAACCCACAGAAGAACATTTTAATGGCTGGTTGGCTGGATCACAGTTTGAAGCTAAGCCAAGGAAAAATAACTTTGACCTTAACCTTGAGAAAGGAATGCAAGTGTTTTATTTTTATGTGATGATCTTATCCCTCCTTTGTTTTCTGATTTGAGCTCTGTAGTATGCAAAAGCTTTAGGAATGGCAACCAAGCTGTAGCTTGCACAAAACTGGTTTTCAGTCTTGATTTTTTTGATTTTTCTTTTTTCTTTTTTCTTTTTTTTTTTTTTGAAGGGGGGATGACTTGCAAGTGCTACTGCCTTGGCAGTTCTCGTGGAGGGAGTTTTGACACGTGGAAAGTTTCCTATTGAGTGTTTGTAAACTGTGCTACGTAAATTACATCTAGCAAGCATGCTTAACATTTAAAACAAACCCACCAAAACCAAACAAAAAACTCCTGGTGTTTTCAAGATAGTGAAATTTCCTCACTAAATCATGTTTTTAATAATTCTGGCTTCTGCTGCCCTTGCGTGCTTTGGGTAGCATGCGCGAGTGATACTACTGACATGTGAGACCTCAGAAATAACTGCTTGATCCCTCAGCCATGGAAATCAATAGACTTCAGTGTTGCGGTCTCAGATTATAATTTGCTGTGCTGAGTGACTAAGGGGATAGGCAGTGATACTTAACCCATTTCAAAGATAATTTTAATATATTTATGAAATTAGAGTCAAGTTTTCCCAAAGCTCGATGTCTTGCAATTTGTTTACCTTGTTCTTCAGAAAGGGTAGTCAAATGCGTGAGCATTCTTGCTCACACATGCGTTTGACTACCGTTTCTGAAGACAATTTTTTGAAGGTCAATCTGTGACTCGTTACCGAGAAGCAAACCTTCTTCTAACCTTTCTTTTTTCTGTAGACAATTTTCTGACCCGTTCGGCTGGAGGGTTTATGCTGGGATTCTGAATCAGAATGAGATGCTCTTTAGAAATGGATACAGAGTGCAACAGATCATTTCCCATCCGGATTATGATGCAGATTCTAAAGACAATGATGTTGCCCTTATGAAGTTAGAGACACCGCTGAGTTTTACTGGTAGGTATTCTGCTCTTCTTAAGGCAAGAATCCAATGGCAATGAGCGTATCTTTTAAGACTTCTGAAGTTCATCAAGAAATCCTTGTAAATACTTATGGGAAGAACATGAAATGTGGATAGAGACATCTTGGAGGCAGAGACAGGGTAATGGTAGAGACAGAGGGCACACCCTCTGATTTTCTAAGTAGGATTTATTTAAATGTAGTACATGGTAAGGGAGTTTGGGCTCATCTCGATAATATACTTCTACCCCAGAATGCTGTACGGTGCTTAAGTATTGCCACTCCTATATGTGCAGACTCAGGATGTAGTGGTGGAGCAGCTGACTAAACCCTAAACCAAGTTACATCAAATAACAATTGGGGGAAAAAAAACCCCAACCTAAACGTAACAAGAAGTTTCTTAAAAGTAGATGTCGGTTGTTTGCAAGCAAGCAGTAAAAAATAGAGGACAAAGCATTATTTAAACTTGAAGTGCTTTTTGTGTACATGTCCTTTATATGTCAGTGCATCAATTTAAAGCTACTAGAAGTGCTCTGGATGGGCTCTTCTGCTGCTGAGAGCAGGGAGGTTGTCTGTTTACCAGGCTTTTGTGTTTCCCACTTCTTGCATATCAGCATTGAATCCTGCTTGAATTGTGATTTTTCAGCGAGGGTTTTGCAAAGAGAATGCAGAGAGGTGGTTGTCAGAAGTTTTTCTTCTTCTTTGTCCTGTACTTGATCAGAAGAGCTGGTGTTAGTTGTTCTAGTTAGCCTGATGAATTGAACTAGAACCATGAACTGGGCGAAGTTCCTCCCTTTGCGGTGACGATTAGGTAGCCACCTGGGAAAGGGTAGCTTCCTGCTGCTGCCTGCATTGCACAGTACTGCTTATCTGCAAAGAGGGTAAAGTGCAGAGAAAACGCGTGGTGTGTATGTATTTGAGTGGTGGTCGTGCTGAGATACATCATATGCATTTGTTTTGAGTTATGTCTGGACATCTGGAATTACAGATGTTACTGTCTTTGTTTTGTAGATACTGTACGGCCAGTTTGTCTGCCTAATCCAGGAATGATGTTCCAGCCTAATCAGCAGTGCTGGATATCTGGGTGGGGAGCAGAGTACCAAGGAGGTAAAGAGTGGCTCTGGAATATTTTGATCTTCTACAGAAACCAGTCCTCTTCAGTCTACGAATAACCATTGCACAGGCTGCTTGGGCAGTTGGAGCCAGATCTGTTGATACGCTATTATTTCACCCGTTTTACAGCCCCTAATATTTACACAGGGCGTTCTATCTCAAAGCAAGCTGTGATGTGGTGCGTTCAGCAGACTGCAAAGCAGCCTCAAATCAGTACCGGGGTCCAGAAGTAATTATTCTGTGCCCCTGCTAGCAGGCCCACCTCTCCTGTAAGAAGGGTAGCTGTTTGCCAAGCCTGTCCCTTGTGGACATGGGAAAGGGCAGGAGCTTGTCCTTGCCACTGCCTCAGGCTAAAATAACATGATGCAAGTAAATTTGGAAGAAGTGAAAAGGAAAGGGAGGAAAGATTTCTTTCAGTATGAGAAGGTGCTGGGTGGGGAGGGGGGTGTTGGGGAAGCCAGACCCTGAACATGGGAATTGCTGGTGGTTTGTGCTGGATCATGTGAAACTCTGGGGAGGTCCTCTTGGCCTCTTGCAGACTTTATGTGCTTTTAATAGCCCTATAGACAACACAGTTGATTTGGGGCTGGAGTAGGCAGGTAGGTGCCATGTTCTCTTGCTTTGCAGTACACTGACAGCAAAGCAGGGTAACTCAGTGACCTCTTCTTGGAAGGGAGTTTTAATGTCACAGTTGTCTGTGCGATGGACCGTACATCTTAAGTGTCCACCCCAATGTTTCCAGTAAGTTTATTCCGTGCAAGTGCTAGCTGCTGGGATTTGTAGTAGCAATGTAGTATGATGCTTGTTCTAATTTTGTCTTTGTATGTGTGTTCTTGTGCATGTTTCAATTTTAGGTAAAACGTCAAATAGCTTGAATTATGTTATGGTGCTCTTAATAGAACGTTCTAGGTGTAATTCTGTCTATATCTATAATGGCATGATTTTGCCTACAATGATCTGTGCTGGGCATCTAGAAGGAGGAATTGATTCCTGTCAGGTAATTATTCCTAATTAACACCTAATAACGATCTGATTATCTTTATGGTCTTGCTAGTAGGCTTTTTTTAATCATCTATTAATTACAAATAGATCCTACCAAAAAGAAAATAAAAAATTTGAGTAACATTTTGGTTGGGCTTCTAGTTCCTTGCATGGTGCATTCCTTTAAAAGGGACAGCTTTTGTTTCATCTTCTGAATGGCTGCCAGTGCCAAGTTCTCACTAAATACCCAAAGAGGGTGAGGCAGTCCTTTTTAATGCTTCAAGGATGTTTGTTATCTGGTACTTGAAAGTGAATGAATGCTCTTCCTCATCATGGTGATACCCTAGCATTATGCTTGTGACCAAGAAAGTTAATAATGCCCATCTCACTTAGTGCTTTGGGCAAGCAATTTGCATCCCTATTGCAAGCAGTCATCATTTAATACTATAATTGCCACTGCATTTTGTTTTAGTGATTAGCTTTTTTTTTTTTTTTTTTTTTTTTTTTTAAACAATCTGTATTCCTGAAATGAAATGGATTGTGTCTTTCCTGGTGGCCAGGTCACTAATAATATGCTCATATTTGTGCAGGGTGACAGTGGAGGTCCGCTGGTAACTAGCAAAAACTCCGTGTGGTGGCTGGTTGGAGATACCAGCTGGGGAACTGGCTGTGCCAGTCCCAATAGACCTGGAGTGTACGGGAATATGACTGTGTTTACAGACTGGATTTATAAAAATATGCAGGTAACATATTAGAGTGTTTTTAATAATTTTTAATGTCCCAAATCCCGAAATTTGATTTTATTTATAAAAGTAAATAAATGCCACTTGTCTGCTGATGAAGCTATTCTGTTGAGAAGCATCCAACTGATGAGATAGTCTGTCCACGGAACGAACCTTTGTTTTTTGTTTTGTTTTTTAAACAGGCAAACAGATGACAGTGCTGTCTGTCCTTCTTGCTGATCCATGCTTCTGGGAACAAGAATAAATGAAGCCATAGGTGCCTGGGTTATTTATTCACTTTGCAAATGATTTTGGGGTTTTTTTCTCTTTGAATTTTCTTTTTAAAAATAACGTGAAGGATTGCACACTCGGTTCTGTGCTGGCTACAGTGACTGATCTTAATCAGTGAAGGATTGTCACAATGAGGACCTTTCTTCTTGTTGTGGTGCCTGGCAGAAAGTCATCCTGTCAACTGCTTGCTGCAATGTCTCTCTTTAGTTGGGTAACTTTCACTTGATAATCAGGTACAGGATTATAATGGCAATTTTAATCAATTTAATTTAAGATTTTCGTAGCAGGATGCCGAGACAGTTGGTTTAGCTGTGTTTTCGATTAAATGTTAAGTAATGTGAAGGTTGAATCTCTGAGCTGCTGGTTGGCAATTTAAAAGGAAATGGATGTTTTTTGGTATATATGAAGGGAAGTTTTCATGCACTATGGTAGAGGCACAGGAAAAAAAAAAATACTGTCTATTCAGGTAGTTAAAAGTCCTCAGGATCTCAACACAGCAGTCATCCAAGTCAGGTTGTTCGAAGTGAGACCAGTCTGACTGTCTCAGTAATTAAAAGTGCTGTCCTGCCTTACGCTGCTCTGAACCTGAAAAGGGCAAGACCTGCCATCGCTCTCGACGTAGGCTTTGGAGAGGCGGGGAGGGATGCTCGGAGAGGCAGAGGGACGCTCCGGAGGAGCTGTGGCGGGAAGCGGTGAGTTCAGTGTCCCGATGGCGAGGTCCCTGGCTGCGCACATGGAGGTTGACTCTTGAACTCTCCCTGCTGTGAAAGGCAAAGGGCGAAGTTTTTCAGTAAGGCTGTGTTGCAAGCGATAGACCTCTGCCTGCAGACCCACAGAGGCTGGATGTTTTGTACAAAGAAACAGAAACCTGCGTTTCTGCGTAACCAGATGAACTACCTCATTTATTAAATTTGGCTTTTAAATTCATTAGAGCTCTCTTTTATGTATCTGCATGTATGTTTTTAGCAAAATGTAATTAATATCAGAGTGCCGTCTCAACTAGGATTTTGAAAATAATTTATAATCATAGTACAGAGGATCAAAAAGCCATATCAAGTCACTTTTGTTATTAAGGATAAATCTTTTGACTGAATGACTCTACTAGTCTTGTTTTCTCTTTTGGTACCAAAATGCAATTGTCTTGCATGTAAACACTGCACCAAATAAATATGTGGGGTTTTTTTATTATTACAAATGGTTTTCCTTAGTAGTGGTTTGTATTGGTTTGCTTGGATGTTTTGGAAGCAGTTGCTGGATTTAGCATCTGAAGTGCTTTGAGAACCTGATTTAAAAAACAAACAAACAAAAAAACAAAGCAAAAGAGAAAGAACACAAGAGGGTGATCCAAGAGATTGTTTTAATTCCAAAATTTCAGGTCCTTGAACAAACCCAGGGAAAGAGAGCTGGATGTCTAGGAATGTTGGATGTCTGATGAAATCACTCTGACTTGTGAAATTGAATTAAATAAGGAAGTTTAGCCTAAAGGGAGTCACACCTCATTTTGTTATTGCATCTCGCACTGCCTGAAGCAATGTGTACCTGCCTCTCTTCTCTAGGTGTGAGACAGGGTGTTTTGAATAGCACATGAGCATCAAGTGCGCCTTGGGGGATACCATGAAGTGCTTAGTAAGTTCAAAGTACTTTCAAAATAGAAATTAAAAAAATAAAGTTGTTACAGCGCCAGGCTTTTTTATGGCTTCTGACCTGCAGCGCTGCAAGTTCAAGAGCAGCAAAAACAGTATACTGAGATGTGGAAAACTGGCTGTAGTGCTAAACAGGGTTAAGAAAGCTGTATGCTGTACTGGAGTGAACGCTGTGCCACAGAAGTCAGCCCTCTGCTGGTGCAGTTTCGTGTCAGAGAGCCAAACACATCTCATTTCTAGCCTGTTGTGGTTTAACCCCAGTTCAGTTGGCAACTAAGCACCACCCAGCTGCTCACTCACCTCTCCCCACCCCGTCCCTTTGGATGAGGGAGAGAATCAGGGAAAAAAAAAACCCAAACCTGGGGGTTGAGATAAAGACAGTTTAATAGGACAGCAGAGGAAGAGAAAGTAATAATAGTGATAAAAGAATATACAAACCAAGTGATACACCATGCAGTTGCTCACCACCTGCAGTGATCACAGCTCCCTGGCCAACCCCTCCCAGCTTTATATACTGAGCATGACACCCAGGGGTCTGGGGTACCCCTTTGGCCAGTTGGGGTCACCTGTCCTGGCTGTG